>SKCR01042473.1:0-94344 GCA_019454045.1 Zanthoxylum bungeanum
TGACAGATCATATCTTGCTTCACACTTGATTACTAAGTGCATCGGTCCACACCCAACGAACATCTAGAAGCTAGACCATGAAAGGTTTCTGACATATATTAAATTAAAGTGTGGAAGATCTCACACAAAATCAATCCTATCATATAGTCAAAAGATTACATATGCTACTCCACTCGAGGAGATTCCTATTGACGATGGTGTGTACTTCCAGTTATTAGGAATCACTTGTGTGTCATTCAGTATCCAGTCCAACCAATACCCACACGTCTATATGAGTTTCCAAAACTCATGGTACATCGAGTTAAACCATTGGAACTCCAATTCCAATATACGACATGTGCTAGTCTCTTAGGTTATAGGAATTCGACCGTATTCCAAAACTAACGACTAGGAATATATATATTTTAAGAATAATTTACAATAGTAATACTTATCTAAATGTCAGACCACCTAGTGTCCAGTATTACTACAAGACTATTCTAAGGTCGATGTCATTCTTAGCATATCTATACATCAATCTAATATGCATAATGACAATACTATTAATAAGGTATGAAATGAAAATGTAGTTATTTTATTAATAAATAATAAAATGTACAATTCGGATTGGCACTCCAAGCACCAACTCCAGTACTAATGTCTAGTATTACCACATGACTATTCTAATGTCGATATCATTCTTAGCATATTTATATATCAATCTAATATGCATAATGACATTACCATCAATAAGGTTTGAAATGAAAATGTAGTTATTTTATTAATAAATAATATAATTTAATGTACAATACATTTATTCGGATTGGCGCTCCAAGCACCAACTCCAATAAAACAAACTTACCCTACTGTAATTTCTTCTTCCCTTACAAGCGATCAAGAAGGTAAGTTGTTAAATGTGTTGAGAGAACATAAACAAAGAATTTGATGGACTTTAAAAGATATAAAAGACAATAATCCTTTAAAATACACATGTATAATACATTTAAAAGATAATGTCAGGACACGTCGACCACCCAAAAAAAGGTTAAACCTTTACAAGAATGAAATGGTTAAAACATGTGTCCTTAAATTTCTTGATTCATTCATCTCTTACATACATGGTTTGGAGAAAAATACATATGCTAAGAAACAAAGAGCTAAACAATTATATATTTGTTCTAAATGCGCACGTTGGACGTGCAACACTCATTGTCAAATTTTAGGAATGATGTCTAATAATCGCGAAGAAAAAATTCAACTCATTAGAGATGGCTTGAGTTAGGAGTCATTAGAAAATATATCATAGAATCTTGAGACGCATTCTAATGGATTTGATAGACTGATTCTCAATTTACATACATAATTTCAAAAAGAAAGACAACAATACATTCTTGGGAATCTGACTTTAAAAGACATTGTTTGCCAACTCATAAAGGGCGTTTAAGCCGTTACTGGACTTAAAACCAGAGGAAGATGTGAGTCATCATCACAACTGCCATCACATATTATTTTAATTTATTGTTTTGATTTCTTTTTACTTTAAATTATTAATTTAATTTAATTTAATTTACTGTTTTGATTTAATTTACTTTAATTTTGCCAATAATATCTAAACTTGTTGACTTTCACGATATATTTTATTGTTCATCTGACAATTGTCATTTTACAAGTACTGGTGTCTTTATTACTCTCCATGCGTATGAAAATGCCAAAATGTACAAGGAAAATACCAAGAAGTGGCATGATCAGAAAATAGTGTGCATACAACTGGAACCAGGGCATCAGGTGTTATTATACAACTCAAAATTAAAACTTTTCCCTGCAAGCTGAATTCACGGTGGTCAGGCCCATTTGTGATCACCCAAGTGTCACCATACGGAACAGTTGAGCTACGTGACCCCAACTCCAACAACACATTCAAGGTTAACAGCCAACGTGTCAAACGATATTGGGGAGAAGCCGTCGAGCGTCAAAAAGAAAGTCTCAAACTGGCTGATGCAGCCTAACATTATGGGCAATCATGTCTGGCTGAGGATTTAAACTTAGCGTTAGTAGGAAGGCAACCCGCACAATGTGTATATATTGAAATATTGTGTGTTTAATTTTGTGTTTTTATGTGTGTAGGAAAAGTCGCAGACATGATGGAAAAAACTCTTACAAAACTTCACAAATAATTTATTTCTCTCCCCTAAAACTCTCTGATGAAAATCTACAAAACACGCATCGAATGAATGAGGCTTCTTATGATCTATGGTATTCCTAGTGATATCCGTTGGGTAATTGAATCAAGGGATCGTTTGGCAGGTAAGTCATCTGACTCTTTCATTTCATACATGTCTAGTTTAAGGAAAAACACCTATGCTAATAAAAAGAAGAGTTAAACGATTAGGTGTTTGTTATAAATTTGCACATTGGGCATGCAACACTCGTTGTCGTTCTATAGGAATATTGTCTGAAAATCGCGAATATAAAATTAAATTCATTAGAGATGGCATGAGTAAGGAGTCATTAGATGACATATCATTGACTCTTGAGACGCATCCTAATGGATATGTTCATCAAGCGATTCGCAATTTACATACACAATTCCAAAAAGAAAGACAACATTACAGTCTCGGGAATCTGACTTTAAAAGACCATGTTTGCCAATTTATAAGAAAACTGGATGGGAAGCCTATCTTTGACCCATAGAGGGAGTTCAAGCCGTTACTGGACGTAAAACTAGAGGAAATGTGAGCCACAATCACAACTACATGTATATATTATTGTTTTGATTTCCTTGCCTTTAAATAATTGTTTTGATTTACTTTACTGTTTTGATTTCTTTTATTTTTGCCGACAATATCTAAACTTTTTGACTTTCACTGTCTATTTTATTGTTCATCTAATAATTATCATTTGGCAGATACTAGTGTAATTATTACTCACTTTTTTTCAGGAACTATAAATTCAGCTCTTCATTTCTCTCTTCAACACATCCAGATAAGAGAAAACATAAAAAAAATGGAATCAACTTCAAGAAGATGAGTCATTAATATCTATTATTTTGTGGAACTAGCTCTGGATCTAAACCAGAATTTGTTGAGGCTGCAAAAGAATTGGGTGAAGTTATGGCAGAAAGAAATATGTACTTAGTATATGGCGGTGGTAATCTTGGATTGATGGGGTATATTTCAAAGGTCGTACAAGAAGGTGGCAGTCAAGTTTTGGGGATCATTCCAAAACCTTTGGCAGACGGAAACCTCATCAGAAAATTAAATGGAGAAAAATGCATTGTCTCAGGTATGTCTGAAAGACTTTATGAAATGATTAATCATGATGATGCTTTTATTGCTTTACCAGGTAGGCTGGGCATGATGGAAGAAATATTCACAGTGATATCTTGGGCGAACTTGAACATTCACCAGAAACCCATTGAACTATTTAATATTGATGGATTTTTCGATTTTCTTTTTGTATTTCTTGAAGATGCCAGAAGAAATGAGTTTATTTCATAACTAGTAAAAGATATCTTCCTAACTGTAAAAACAACCAGTAATTTAATTGACCAAATCTTAGCCTATGAACCAAAAATTGACTCTATTCTTTCCAAGTTGAACTGGTATGGTGACGATCGTGGCAAAAAGTGCAGAGTAAATCAGGATCTTAATCTGTAGTTTTCTTTTTAGTCATAGATGCAATTGTCAATTCCACACTAACCATGTGTTTTCTTAACTCTTCTTCTTCTTTTTCAGACATTGGGGATAATGTCTCAATTAGGTTTGAGGGTGGGGATAATTGACTAGTTTTTTTTTTAATGTTGTTTTTGTTTTATTGTTGTTTTTGTTTTGTTCTTTTTATATTAAAAAACAAAAACAAAAAAAAAACAAAAAAAAAATGTTTTCCTTTTTGAAATTTTTGACTAACCAAGTGGAATTGTTGTTTTGAGATAGCTAAGTAAGGAGTTTCCGCTCCTGAGACGTATCTCAGTAAAATTCGTAACAAGTTAATTTTTGTTTATTTCCTTTTGAATTATTTAAATTCGTGCATTCTCCATAATATTGACTAAATTTGATCTTCATATGCTCATTTGACAGGTATTATCAACATATACGGTAACATACGAACATGGGTTTTAAGTGGAAATTTTACAATATTCAGTGCTCTAGTTTTTTTGAAGTAGCACCTAAAAGCGATGGAATTTATATAATAAAAAAAAAGAAAAAAATGTGTATATAAATAATTAACCATGCTTTTACTTAGTAACCGGACATCTTGCTTCAGTAAGTAGTGATTGTTCGCGTCAAACGGTAGAGCCTGAGTTAATAATAATTAAGTTTCTACTTAGTAAGCGAACATCTTGCCTCAATAAACATTGATTGTTCGCATTAAACGGTAGATCTTTTAACATCTGAGATCTGAGCAATTAAGTCTATAGAGGTGTCTTAACACTTAGTGCCCTAAAGCCAACTGGTTTAAGAGTTAGTGGCCCAATGCTCGTTACAAGGTGTGAATTTTGATATATATATATATATATATATTTCCATTGCCAAAAAAGGTGTGAATTCTGATATAACTATAGGACAAAAATATTACTCTCTTTTCAACTACACTTATGAATATTATGGGCACAATGAATTGATTAATACATTGTTAATTGTGTATATGGAGAATGGTAAAAAGTATAGGAGAATTTACTAACTTGGTAATTTAGAAAAAAAGAAAACAATTACTAACTTGGATAATAATTTCTTCTCTAACTTGTTTATTTTGTTTCTTTTAGTTTTGTGTGATTGATTGTACATTTGATTGACGTTTGTGGGTATCGTCGCTGCAAACCCTCACGAGACTACAAATCATCCACTAGGGACACCTAGGGGTTTAAAGGCTTGTTGCATATGCTAAATGCAACCGTGATCCCTACGAAAGTGGCTTAGGTTAATTGATTATTTCATTTTGTTTTGTTTGTTTTGCTCGAGGACTAGCAAAATATTAAGTTTGTGGGTGTGATGAGTGAAAAATATATCAATATTTACCGCCCTTTAACTTAATATCTTGTGAGTTTCTCGAGTTTTATGAACGTTTTAATGTGTTTTTGTTTATTTTACTGATAAATAAAATATCGGGACTCAATGGAATCAACTGGACCAAAAAGGCAAGAACTAGAATTTCCACGGAGCATCGCGACACGCAATGTCTATGCGTCACGACACTGTCGCAATCAGCAACAAAAGCAGATCTGCCGACATGCGTCTTCTACTATGTAGCGCGTCGCGATGCTAAAAAATTTCACGTGACACGTGTATCCAGTGCAACGCGTCGCGACACGAAAGTTCCTCAGCGTCCCAACGCCAGTCAGTTTTGTTGCCTATAAATAGCAAGCTAAATTAGAAGGAATTTTCATGCTTTTTTCTGGGGATTTCTCTGGAAAACTTAGAAGAAAGTATCTTGTGTGTTTATTTAGTTTTCTTGTATTTTCTTTTTATTTCAGTAATAACATTTTGTGTGTTTTTATTCAAAGCATGAGTAGGTAATTTCGTTTTGCTGGAGTAAAGGGTGAAGCTTTTAATATGATAAGGTAGAATAATCTCACTTATATTATAATATATAAATTGTAATTTAATAATCTGGATTAATTATTGACAAACGTTGATACCGCCTATATGGCTGGTTTTATATATTTGACATAATTGATTACCGCCTATATGGAAGGTTTTTATAGACAGATGAGTACCGTCTATATAGTTGGTTTTATGGACAAATGGTATCACCGTATGTTTGAAATAATTAATTCTTAAAATAAATTAATTGGGTAACATTGACATTTTTTATATTATAATAAAGTGAGATTTCTACATTTGAAATATTAAAAGTGGATTCCCTAACTTCAGCGTTTTATTCCATTGTTGTAGTTAATTTAATAATTTCCAAATAATTGTATGATGTTTTGTTTAATCATTTTTTAGTAATCTTAGGTATGTGTTGTAACTAAATACGTTATCTAGAGTTGTGATGAAAACCAATATTAACGATTTTAAAAGTTGATTTATCTTATATCTTGTCTGATGTTTTGGCTTATTTATTGAATCTAGATCTTAATGCTTCTTGTTTCTTGGCCATCAATAAGATTGATTTTGTAAATTTAAAATGAACTTGACAAATGGATTTTAGGTTTAGCCATAGATTCAATAACACACGATCTCACTTAGAGATTTCTCTCCATGATATAAATATACTTGTAGGGCGGGTGTAATCACAATTGGAACTTGAACTTAATGAATTTGGGGTTTCTTAATTAACATAGACATATAGTTAATTAAGTAACTTTGAATATTTGCATTTGTCCATCGAAAGAGGCTTGTGGATACATTTGTGTTCCATGTTAATAAGTCAGCATATTGCACAAGTATAAGTTAATCAACTAATCCTTAGAAGAATATTGGGAGGATTCATAACCCTGGATATTTTCATATAATTGATTAATTTTGGAAACTACTTTTGTTTTATTTAATTGTTTTAAACTAAATCATCATCCAACCAACAATCAATTTAAATTAGATACTTGTAGAAATTTAGCTTCATTAATTAATAACATAAGTAATAAGTCCTCGATGGATCGATACATTTATACTACTTGAGTGATACGTGCGCTTGCGTAATGTGCATTTACCGCTGATCAGTCTTCTAAACTCTACTTCTTCTTATTCAGACATTGGGGATAATGTCTCAATTTGGTTGGGGAGAGGATAACTGACTAAATAGTTTTGTTTTTGTGTTTTTCTTCAAAAAAGTATTTTTATTTTGTGTTGTTGTTTTATGTAAAAAAAAAAAAAATTTTGTTATTTTTGCTTTGTTGTTGTTTTATGGTAAGAAAAATTATTTCCTGTTAATTTTCTTTTATGTTTTCATTCAAAAAAACTACATATAAACCAACAATAAATTTTTGACTAACAAAGTGGAATTATTGTTTAGAGATGATATTGTTAGGAGTTTTCGCCCCTGAGGTACATCTCAATGTAATTCGTAACAAGTTATTTTTTGTTCCTCTCTTTTTGAATCATTTAAATTTATGATTTCTTCATAATATTGATTAAATTTGATCTTCATATGCTCATTCGATATATATTATCAACATACATAGTAACATATGATCGTGGGTTGTAAGTGAAAATTTGGTAATATTCAGTTTTCTAGTTCGTTGGAGGTAGCACCTTAAGGCAGTGCAATTCTTATTCAAAAAAACTAACCAAATTTTTACTTAGTAACCAGAAATCTTGCCTCAACAAGCAGTGATTGTTCACGTAAAATGGTAGAGCTTGAGTTGTTTTAATTAAAAAAAATATGTGTGAATAAGTTTGATTTCGTAACCTCTCAAACTCGAGAAATTAAGTTCGTATGGGTGTTTTAACACTTGGTACCAACTGGTCTGGGAGTCACTGGCTCAAAGCTCGTTACATTGGTTAAAGAGAAAACTTAAGGGAATCGACCACTTTTTTTTGACATCTGAGATCCGAACAATTAAGTTTGTAGGGATGTCTTAACAGCTAGTGGCCTAAAGCCAACTGGTTTGGGAGTCGCTAGCCCAAAGCTCATTACAAGGATTGAAGATGTATTATCCAAAAAACTATTTTGTATATAAATAAACTCTCATTGCCAAAAGGGGGTGAATTCTGATATAATTTTATGACAAAAATATTATTCTCTTTTCAACAAGACACGTAAGTATTGTTGGCACAATGAATTGATTGATACTTTGTTATGTGTGTATGGAAGAATGGCAAATACTAGGGTGGGCAAAAAAACCGACCGAACCGAACCAGACCGCGAACCGAACCAAACCGGACCGAATTTACGAATTTTTTCTAACGGTTCGGTTTGCGGTTCGGATTGGCCCACCCCAAACGGTTTACGGTTCGGTTTAGGTGCGAATCCGAACCGCACCTGTTAAACCGAACTGAACCGTTATAATTAAAACAAAACCCTAGATTTTTTCTAATCTCCCAATCTCTCTCTCTGCCGCTCATCACTATTCTTTCATCTATCCATGTCGCTCTCTCTCTCGCTCTCGCCATCACTCTTCTTTCATCTCTCCTAGATTTTTCCTCATCTATCACTCTGGGAATTATTGACACAACGCCATAAAGAAAGCCTTGAGAGCGAGCCAAAAAAAAGGAAAAAAATATTACCATTACATTTATTCAGGTTTGTTATTTGCATTATTATATTTTTGTTGTTATATTATTGGATTTTTATTTTTTTTCGTGGGGGTTTATTGTTTGATTATACTTTTATTTTTATGCATATCAAATGTTTGATAAAATTCACAATAGAACCAAGTAAAATTAAAACGAAGAATTTATGCAACGTGCACTATACTAAGATCAAAAACTTAAAAGGTACTTTTATCTTTTGGAAATATTGACAGATTTGACTCTTGTAATTAAGCTCGTAAATGACATGTAATCTTTCTTTGATAAGAAAACGACTACAAAATTTTCAATCATGATTGGTTTTACTGTCAATATTATCCCAAGTGATTCGTTAAATTGAAATTTTTTGAGGTCTCACTCTTCTTGGTGTATGAATCAGCTCAATTAGATCGATTTCCAACACAGATGTGGTTTTGCTTAGTAAGCATGATCAGTGAACTTATTGTTTTGGGTTCTAGAAAATGAAACATAAATTTTATTTTCCATGATTAAAACACACAAGAATTGCATTAGTTTTCTTAAAACATTTTCTAGATTTAAGTTTTCATCTTAGCTACTAATCAATTCGGTGTTCTTGTGGGTAAACTAAGGCAAAGTAATTCCTTCTACAAAAATATTTTGATTGCAGATGTCTTTGTATATTGGTAATTTCTCATCTGTGAACTTTACATTTTCCCTTAAGTGGATGAAAATTTGTTTTAAGTAGAATAATTCGTAAAGTGAACCGAACCAATCCATAAACCGTTGGTTTAAAAAATTTTCAATCCAAACCAAACCATTATTTAATGATTTGGTTTGAGAGATAAAAAAATTGGATAGTAAAATATGGTTTGATTCGGTTTTAACAAAAAACGAACCAAACCGAACCGCGCCCACCCCTAGCAAATAGTACATGAGTATTTGTTTATTTTATAATTAAAAAAACAATTACTAACTTGAATAAGATTTTTCTTTTCTTTTTTTGCTTAAATTAATAGGGACTATTAATAAGTTGGTTGGGGGTAAGATGAACACTAAAAAGTATAATTTTTTTTGAAATCGTTGGAAACCCCACTTCCAAACCACTCCTTCCGAGCTTATGTGGAGTAGGTAAAGCCTCCGACTGTCCCAGACTTTTACAAGAAACGCACTCTATGGATTCAAACTCAGGACCTCAAGGTGAGATCCTGAGCCATACACCACCAAGCCACGCCCCATGGGGATAAAGTATACATTTAATAAAGAGAAAGTAATCATTTTACACTTATAGTTTCATTAATCTCATTAATTTAGCACATTTATGAAATAAAAATTAAATCTATGTTTTAAATATTTTTATTGGGATTAATTGATATGCCCAAACAGTTGTATTCATTGTGGATGAGGAGTCCAAATTGGGTCAATTGATGGGATTAGTTCGGTTATGTTACCGAGTTGCTGTTAAGATTGCTTTTACAAGTTGGGAAGATTGCTAAGTATTGGAAGAATCTGATAGGTCTTTGCTCGGTGTGTGCATCAATATGAGTAAAATAAAGAAAAATATAAGATAGAAAAAAAATCAAATTTTATAAATTATTCAAGCGATTACATCTTTGTCCAATCGGGATTTTCAACGAAGGGGGTGGTAGTTACATTAAAGGGGGACAAAGATGTAGAGATTGAAGAAAGAACATCTTTAACAGGGGGAGAAGCAGCAGCAGCGACAACAACAGAAGTAGATGGGACAAAGACCTCTTCAGCAGCAGGAGGCATGGAGGCCAAGGAAGATAGGTCACGAGCCAACCAAGACTCATCGGGGGTTCTTGCACCATAGACCTCCTCAAATGATATATAACCATCTAAGACCTTTAAGTCCCAATAGAGCATGCTCAGATCCAGGCCCGAACATATTTTAACAATGAGGTCGATGAATTGCTTCAACCCTTCAATGAGGGTTTCGATCCTCACTGTTTCAAGGCGATCAATGGGGTAGGCTTGCAAGTCATCCAGTTCGTACTTGGTTTTGGTTAGCTCATCCTTGGCCTTGGTCGGCTCAGCCTTGGTCTTGTCATGATCCACCTCAGTCGTGGCTGTATTTACCTGCAACAACTTTAGCTCTGAAGTCTGAGAAATAGTATCAGTCAGGGCCTCATCCCTCTCATTTTTTGTAACTTGGATGACCTGACGGAGGGATTCATTCTCGGCCTTAGCTTCATCCAGCTTTTATTAAGCTTCTGCTCATTTATGGTCAATATGCTTTAGAGCCTTTGGGTCTGACCACCCTTTGCAATAGTGCTCGTAAGCACTTCCATATTAGTGGCTAGCAGGTATGTCAACAGCACATAAGGAAGTTTGGGTCAGTTTACGAGAAAAATGGTAAAAGCAATGGGATAAGTTATGAGCCATTGCCTTCGTTTGGAGACGGCCCACATTTTAAATGACCTCATCATGAGAGATGTCTTCATAAGAACAGGCCCGCTCAAAATTCACCTACCGAGCCACGTAGTTGAAAGTTAGGTCAAGATGGCACATGCTCTCCCTCATGTTCTCAAGAAGAATGTCCACCCCCAAGATATTGGTGAGGTTTTCTGATGGGGGGCCATCGGGGCCTTCCCGTAGGATATTTCAGTTTTCTTTGAGGGTCTCTCCTCTAACCTCTTCCTCGCTTTGCCCCTGTTCTTATGTGCATGTCTTTTTTGGTACTTCGGGGGCGGAGGAGGTGTTTTAGTAGTTTGGGCAAGAATTTGGGTTTGTCTTGGCGGTGGTGGTATATTTATGGTTCAGGTCGGTGTTTGGGTCGGTCTTGGTGTGTGTTACTTTTGTTGTGAGGGTATCGGGGTAGTAAGCCGAGGTCAGGTATCACTTGGCCCGACCTAGGCAAGGCGTTTGGCTGCTCTTGCAATTTGGAAGGGGCTGCTGACCGGCGTAATCACATGCGTATAACGCAAGCACACGTATCGTTCAAGTAGTATAAAAAGTTTTGATCCCATGAGGACTTAATACCTAAGCTATTAATTTATGAAGACAAATTATTACAAGTATCTAATGGATTGGTTGTTTGATTGGATTGTGACTTTAAACTTAAAACAAGTAGATAAAATTGCACGAAAATAAATTGATGAAAATTCAATATTATGAAACCATCCAGGGTTGTGAATCCTTCCAATATCTTTAAAAGATGAAGTGGTTATCTTATGTTTGCGCAATATATTGGTTTGTTAACCTGGAACACGAAAATATGTAAAAGCCTATTCCGATGGTCAGATACAAATATCCAGTATAACCCAATTAATCATATTCATATGTCAACAAAGTTACCCGAATTCATTAAGATTAAGTTCCAATTATGGCTACCCCCACCCGACAGGTATATTCCTATCATGTAAGGAAGTCTATTAAAGAGTTATCTATCCTCAAGGAAGATCGTGGGTTATAGAGTCTAAGGTTTAAACCTAAAATTTCTTTTCCAAATTTATTTTAAGTTTACTAGATCAATCTTATTAATGGCCAGTTAACAAGAAGCATTAAGACTAAGACATAATAAATAAACCTTTATATTACCCTAACCGTAAAATAACCCCTTATAAACCACTGATATTGGAAATCATCACAACCCTAGATAACAGGCTTAGTTACAACACATATCTAAGGCTAGTAAAAGCTTAAATAAAATAAAAGACATAAAGTAAAAGCTGGAAATTAAAAACGTAAATAAAACAATAAAGAAAATGCTGGCGTTAGATGATCCACTTTAAATATTTCAAAATTAGAAATCTCTCTTATTGTCAATGTTTACCAATTAATTAATTATATTTAACTACACCATAAAGGCGGTAATTCCATTGTCTCAATTAAATTCAACTGACCATATAGGCTGGTAACAAGGTTAATACCTAAACCGACCATATAGGCGGAAACTACGTCTGAAATATAAAATTGACCATATAGGCGGTAACTAATTAATCCAAATTTTAATTAAAATAAGGGAGATTAATCTAATTTATTATATTAAAAGTCTCACATTTTCACCCCATCAGATGAGATTACCTGTTCATGCTGTAAATGAAAAGTCACAAAATTTTATTAATTAAAAAAAAAAAAAAAATACAAGAAAACTTAAATAAATACCCAAGACATGAGATTTGATGAAATTTTATGCCAAGACCGACCCAAATACCGACCCGAACCATAAATAGTATCACCTCATCATTGTTTCAAGGCGATCAATGGGGTAGGCTTGCAAGTCATCCAGTTCGTACTTGGTTTTGGTTAGCTCATCCTTGGCCTTGGTCGGCTCAGCCTTGGTCTTGTCATGATCCACCTCAGCCGTGGCTGTATTTACCTGCAGCAACTTTAGCTCTGAAGTCCGAGAAATAGTATCAGTCAGGGCCTCATCCCTCTCATTTTTTGTAACTTGGATGGCCTGACGGAGGGATTCATTCTCGGCCTTAACTTCATCCAGCTTTTATTAAGCTTCTACTCATTTATGGTCAATATGCTTTAGAGCCTTTGGGTCTGACCACCCTTTGTAATGGTGCTCGTAAGCACTTCCATATTAGTGGCTAGCAGGTATGTCAACTGCACATAAGGAAGTTCGGGTCAGTTTTCGAGGAAAGATGGTAAAAGCAATGAGCTAAGTTATGAGCCATTGCCTTCGTTTGGAGACGGCCCACCTTTTAAATGACCTCATCAGGAGAGATGTCTTCATAAGAACAGGCTCGGGGCCTTCCAATAAGAAAACCTCATTGGTCGAGGTATCTGATGAACGGGGGCCATCGGGGCCTTCCCGTAGGATATGTCAGTTTTCTTTAAGGGGTTCTTGACCGGCGTAAACACACACATATAACACAAGCGCACGTATCGTTCAAGTAGTATAAAAATATCGATCTCACGAGGACTTAATATCTAATCTATTAATTTTATGAGGTCAAATGATTACTAGTATCTAACAGGTTGTTTGATTGATTTGAAATGGTGACGATTCTAAATTTAAAAACAAGTAAATAAAATTGTTCGAAAGTAGGTTTTAAGAAAATTCAATATTAAAAACTATCTAGGGTTGTGATTTCTTCCAATATCATTTTAAAGATGAAGTGGTTATCTTAAAGTTGGGTAATATATTGATTATTAACCTGGAACACTAAATTATGTGTAAGCCTCTGTCGATGGTCAGACACAATACCTAGTTTAACCCAATTGAACCATATGTCTATGTCAACCAAATTATCTGGATTCATTAAGTTTAAGTTCCAATTATGGCTACCCCCGCCCGATAGGTATATGTCTATCTGTAAGGAAATCTATTAAAGGGTTATCTATCCTCAAGGAAGATCGTGACTATTGAGTCTAATGTCTTAAACTTAAAATCTCTATGTCTAGTTCATTTTAAGTTTCCCAGTTCAATTTTATTAATGGCCAGTTAATGAAAAAACATTAAGATTAAGACTCCATAAATAAATCTTTATATTACCCAAGCTATAATCTAACCCTTATAAACCGGTGATATTGGATTTCATCACAACCCCAGATAACTGGCTTAGTTACAAACATATTTACGGGTAGTAAAAAAAACTTAAATAAAATAAAAGACATAAAGTAAAATACTGAAACTTAAATACTGAAAAGTAAATGCTGAAAGTAAATGCTGAAATTAAATACTGAAAATTAAATGCTGAAAGTAAATTAGTGAAAGTAAATTGCTGAAAAGTAAATGCTGAAAGTAAATTGCTGAAAAGTAAATTGCTGAATGGAAAGTAAATTACTGAAAGTAAAAACTGAAAATTAAAGAAGAAAGAAAAGTATGTGCGTAAAAGTAAATTGCGGAAAGTAAAAACTGAAAAGTAAAGAAAAGAAAGTGCGAAAGCGGAAATTAATTACTGAAAGCTGTAAATAAACAAACAAGATACAATCTTCTTAGTATTCTTAGGAATTCCTTAGAAGAAAGTATGAATTTTACAAATGAAATAGCTTGTTTTTATAGGCAAATATTTGCCTCTATCAAATCATCCACCTAATCAATTATTAATTGCTCCACCAAATCCATTATTAATTGCTCCACTAATCTCTTATCATGTTTGGTGATGATTTGATACTTTTTATTATTATTTATTAATTATTTTTTTGCTTTGAAAATGATTGAAAGTGACTTTAATAATTACACACAACACATTTCTGGATGGTCATCAATGTCGGGCATGAAATTGTCAGAATTCGAAATTATTATGTATTTCAAAGCTGTAGATCTTTGAGTTTTCTTTAATCTGAAACTTGAATCAGCTCAATCCGTATCGGAGTAAAAAGTTATGCCCAAAATACGACAGATGCGCAAAATTGGAATTTCCAAAACTGCACTTCGTCAAAAACGCCATTTCAAGTTTCCAATCTCCAAAATTAAAAATCAAGTCCAATAATTGCCCTTATTTGACCCATATTTCATCCTAAATGATTTCATTGAGACCCGATATTATTTTATCTGTAAAATAAAATAAAACACATCAAAACGTTCATCAAACACGAGAAACTAAACAAAATATTAAGTTTAAAGAGGCGGCGGAAATATTGATATATTTTCCGCTCATCACCACCCCCAAACCTAACATTTTGCTAGTCCTCGAGCAAAACAATAAAATAAAATACAAGAAACAATTAAAAACAAATAAGCCACTTTCGTAGGGATCCACGGTTGCATTTAGAATATGCAACAAGCCTTTAAACCCCTAGGTGTCCCTAGTGGACGAGTTGTAGTCTCGTGAGGGTTTACAGCAACGATACCCACAAACGTTTTACAAAAGTAAAAAGATAATAAAACTAATGCACACAAAAGCAAAAAGACAAGAGAAAATAGAATAAAGAAGTTAGTGACTAATCAGGTGAAACTTCTACCCAAGTCAATAGTTGTTTTTGTTTCATTCTAAATTACCGAATAAGTAAATTCTCTGATTATTTTACCCTTCTTCATATACACAGTCGACAAAATATTAATCACTCATTTTTGCCCACAACAGTCACAAGTGTGGTTGATAAGAGAGTAATATTTTTGTCCTAAAGTTTTATCAGAATTCACATCTTTTTGCAGCAATGGAATAATTTTTCTGATTTTTTATTTTTTTTATTTTTTTTTCTTTATATACAATATCTCCGTCTATGTAGCGAGCTTGGGTCGGTGACTCCCAAACCAGTTGGCTTTAGGGCACCAGGTGTTAAGACACCCCTACAGACTTAATTACTCAGACTTCAGATATATATATTTTTGCAGCATCTTTGATCCATGTAGCGGAGCTTTGGGCTCGTGACTCCCAACCAGTTGGTTTTAGGCACTAGGTGTTAAAACACCCTTACAGACTTAATAACTCGGACCTCAGATGTTATTCTTTTTTTTTTACTCCATTGCTTTTGAGATGCTTCCTTCAATTAAACTAGAGCACTGAATATTACAAACTTTTCAATTTTAGTTCATGTCCGTATGTTTTTATGTATGTTGATAATATCTGCTAACTGAACATATGAAGATCAATTTTAGTCAGTATTATGGAGAATTTACAAATTAAATAATTCAAAAGGAAATAAACAAAAATTTAAACTTGTTTCGAAATAGGTTTGAGATACGTATCAGGAGTGGAAACTCCTTACTCAGCTATCTCTTACCAATTTCACCCTTTTAGTCAAAATAAAAACACAAAACACAAATGTTTTTTGTAATTTTTGAAAAAATTTTCAATTTTTTTGTAATTTACTGAAACATTTTGGACTAAAAATAAAAGAAACACAAACTAAAAACAAGGTACTGATCAACTAATTCCCTCCCCAAACCTAAATGAGACATTATCCCCAATGTCTTAAACAGTAGAAGAAGAGTTTAGAAGGTAGTACCTAGTTAGCTGAAATTCTACAAGAAATTAAAGGTTAAGATCCAGATTAACACGACGCCTCTTACCACGATCGTCTTCAGACCAATTTATCTTTGGAAGGATAGGGTCAACTTGTGGTTCATAGGCTAAGAGTTGGTTAATTAGATCCGGAGCAGTTCTGGCAGTGAAGATGAGTTCTTTCTTAGGTTTTGACATGAACCCATTTCTCCGAGCATCATCAAGAAACACACAAAGAAAATCATAAAATCCTTCAACGTTGTACATCCCAATTGGTTTCTGGTGTATGTTCAGGTTCGCCCAAGATAGCACAATAAAAATCTCCTCCAATATACCCAAGCCACCTGGCAAAGTAATAAAAGCATCAGCACGGTTAATCATTTCTACCAATCGTTCAGACAATACATGGCACGATCAGTTCCTCTCCGTTTGATGATCCAATAAGATTGCCTCTGCCAAGGGTTTTGGGATGATTCCCAAAACGTGACTCCCTCCCTCATGTACAGCCTTTGAAACGATCCCCATAAGTCCAAGATTGTCTCCGCCATATATTAAGTGCATATTTCTTGCAGCTAAGACTCGACCCAATTCTTGTGATGCTTCTACATATTGTGGCTTAATACCAACACTACTACCGCAAAACACACAGATGTTCTCAATTCGTCTTCTTGAAGTGGCTTCCATTTTTTTTATGTATTTCTTTCTTAACTTTGGATGCCTTCAAAAGTGCAATGACGAGCTGAATTTATAGTACCTGAAAAAGGTGAGTAAAAATAGCACAAGTATCTTCCAGAGGATGATTAGTAGCGAAATAATATCGTGATAGTCAAAAAGGTCTGGATCCTGACGGAGAAAACAAAAAAAAACAACAAAACCAAATCACAATTATTAAGAAAAGACAAAGAGATATAATATTTACAAGAAAAGTAACGGCTTGATTGACGTCTATGCGTCAGGGACAAGCTTCCCATCCAATTTTCTTATAAATTGGCAAACAGGTCTTTTGAGTCAGATTCCCCGAGACTTAACAGTTATCTTTCTTTTTGAAATTGTGTATGTAATTTGCGAAAGGCTATGTGAACATATCCACTGGGATGCGTCTCAAGAGTTTTAGATAGGTCATCCAAAGACTCACTACTCAAGCCATCCCCAATGAAATTAATCTTATCTTCGCGGTTATCAGACACCATTCCTAAAGAACGACAACGAGTATTACAAAACATACGAGCACATTTATAACAAACACACATTCTTTTGGCTCTTCTCTTTTTAGCATATGTGCTCTTTCCTAAACCAGGCAGATGTGAAATAAAAGAGTCAGAAGACTCACCTGCCAATCGAACTCGTGCTTCAATTAACCAACGAATGTCAGTAGGAATACCTTTAATCATCAGTAATCTCATCTGTTCCAAGCGAGCTTTGTAGACTTTCATCAGAGAGTTTTGAGGGAGAGAAGGAAATTGCTTGCGAAGATTTGCGAGAGCTTCTTTCATCGTGAAATGACTTTACCTGCAATAATTAAACACACAAAAATAAAACACACCAAATCACAATATATACAACAATTGCATGGGTTGCCTCCCTGCTAGCGCTAAGTTTAGAGTCGTCAGCCAGACTTGACTTCTCGAACGTTAAGCTGGATCTGAAAGTGTAACACTTTCTTTTTTTTCGCTCAAATGATTCTCCCCAGTAGTGCTTGACACGCTTGTTTTTAAAACCTTGAAAGTTTTGTTGGAGTAAGGATCATGTATCTCAACAGCTCTATCTGGTAAAACTTTGGTGATCACAAATGGACCTGACCACCGTGATTTTGGCTTCCATGGGAAAAATTTCCCCCTTGATTTGTTTAACAGTACCTTCTGCCCTGGTTCCAGTTGTATGCGTATTATCTTCTCATCATGCTTTTCCCTTTCCTTGCCTTTCCTTTGTACAATTTGGCATCCTCAAAAGACTGTATGTGAAATTCCTCCAATTCGTTGAGCTGGTGGAACTTTTTCTCTTCTTCTGTTGCTTGTAGTGCAAGAATAGCTTCTTCAGTACGCAGTGCGCTTTATCTTCAGGCTCCACAGGTAATTGACATGCTTTAAGTTTGTCAGTAGAACTTGTCTTTCATCAGAGTTCTGAACGGTACTATGTATCACATCAAGTCTGAAACATTCCTCATTCTTTTCATCATCTGGGAAATTCATGGCTTTGAAAACATTGAATGTTACTTCTTGGTCTTGTACCCTCATGGTTAGTTCTCCTTTTTGTACATCAATAATGGTTCGACCTGTAGCTAAGAATGGTCTCCCGAGGATGATTGGCACGTCTGCGTCTTTCTTCATATCAAGACAATAAAATCTGCGCTGGGAAAATGAATTTGTCAACCTTGACCAGCACATCCTCAAATACGCCTCTGGAAATACGAGCGTTCTATCAGCAAGTTGTAGTGAGACTGAAGTGGGCATTGTTTCTCTTCTCCATCTGCAGTTTCCTGAAAATGGAAAAGGCATCAAGTTAACACTAGCACCTAGATCACACAAGAGCCTTACCGAAGTCATGTTCTCCTATGGTGCAAGGAACAGTGAAACTGCCAGGATCTTTCAACTTTGGGGGAAGTTTCCTCTGAATGATAGCGCTGCATTCTTCTGATAATGCCTACTGTATCGTAATCTCCCAATCTCACTTTTCGTGAAAGAATGTCTTTCATGAATTTGGCATAGCTGGGCATTGTTCCAATGCTTCTGCAAATGGAATGTTGATATGCAGCTTTTTGAAGATTCCAGGAACCGAGAACTGCTTGTCCAATTTGTTTTTCTGAAGACTTTGAGGAAAATGTGGAGGTGGAATGATCTGTTCTTTTTCCTTTGCTTCTTTTCCTTCCTCTTTTCCTCCATGTTGCTTGTTTCTTTTGGAACTTCCTCAGCAGCTGTTTTTGGCTCCAACATCTTTGTTGATTTCAGTACCCGCTTTTAACATGATGGCATGACATTGCTCTTTCCCAATGTTTCTTGGATTTGCTTTGTGTTGCTAGGAAGGGTACCTGGCGGTCTGTAACTTTGAGCATTTGCCAGTTGTCCAATTTGATTCTCCAGTGCTTTAATAGAAGCAGATTGACTTTGAATTATGATGTTTGGGATTGAAACATAGCATCATATCTTGCTGCTTGAGATTGAAACATAGTATCATATCTTGCTGCTTCAGAGTCGTGTTTTGCTTCTATCTTTTTCAAGTGGGTCAACACTTCTGTTATTCCTGGTTCATTTGCCTACTCCTGGCTTTTGTTCTGTTGCTGGAATTCAGGTAGTGGATAGTTCTGCTATTGGCCTGAATTGTTGCTCCATGAAAAATTGGGATGATTCCTCCACCCTGGGTTGTAGGTGTTGGAATATGGATTGTTCCTCTGTCTGTTGAAATTGTTGACATGATTCACCATCTCTTCAAGTTGGTTCGACTATGGTGCTCCTCCATATGGTGAACTTGTGGATCCAGTGGTAAGAGTCTCCATGAATTTGCATATCTGATCAAGCTTGGCGTTGACTGCTGTATTGTCTCCACTTTCATAAATTCATGCAATTCTTTGGATCATGCTCCTTTCTGTTGGCCACAAGGAATTGTTGTTGGCCATTTCTTCGATTAGGTCCCAGGCTTGATCTTCTCCTTTTGCCATCAAGGCTCCTCCAGCAGCAGCATCAATTGTGGTTCTCATTATTCCAGAAAGCCCATTATAGAATGTTTGGACTTGAAGCCATTTTGGAATCTCATGGTGAGGACATTTTCGGAGCAAATCTTTGTACCTTTCCCAAGATTCGCAGAGGGATTCTGAATCTTGTTGTACAAAGGATGTGATGTCATTCCTCAGCTTTCCGGTTCTGGCTGGTGGAAAGTAATTTGCAAGAAATTTGGTGGCTAAAGTGTTCCAAGTTGTGATAGAACCTGCTGGTAGTGAATGTAGCCAAGCTTTAGCTCTGTCCTTCAAGGAGTATGAGAAAACACACAGTCTCATTGCTTCTTCTGATGCTCTGTTGTAGTTGAAAGTGCCGCAAACTTCCAGGAAGTTATTGATGTGGGCATTAGGATCTTCAGTTGCATTCCCCATGAACTGAACTGACTGATGAATCATCTGAATGCATGTTTTGATGTCACACGCATTTGCTAGTAAGGGAGGAAGTACAATACAGGAAATGAGTCTGTCAACCACCGGAATGGTTCTGTTTCGAATGGGAATTGGTGGTGCAACCTCCAATGGTTCAGGTTCCATGTTGACTAAAGCTTCTTGGCCTTCTCGCCTTTCCCTTCTTAATTGTCTGATGGTTCTTTCAATTTCTGGGTCAAGCGATCGGAGTTCAAAGCTTCTGGTTCGTCTCATGTAGTTTCTGAGGACCTGAAACACAAGAAAACAAAAACAATAAGTAAAAAGAAATTAGATACAAGTAACTTATCTAACCCCAAAATTAATAGTGAAAGATAAGTAAGTCCCCGGCAACGGCGCCAAAAACTTGGCCGGCGTAAACACACACGTATAACGCAAGCGCACGTATCGTTCAAGTAGTATAAAAATATCGATCCCACGAGGACTTAATATCTAATCTATTAATTTTATGAGGTCAAATGATTACTAGTATCTAACAAGTTGTTTGATTGATTTGAAATGGTGACGATTCTAAATTTAAAAACAAGTAAATAAAATTGTTCGAAAATAGATTTAAGAAAATTCAATATTAAAAACTATCTAGGGTTGTGATTTCTTCCAATATCATTTTAAAATGAAGTGGTTATCTTAAAGTTGGTTATATTGATTTATTAACCTGGAACACTAAATTATGTGTAAGCCTCTGTCGATGGTCAGACACAATACCCAGTTTAACCCAATTGAACCATATGTCTATGTCAACCAAATTATCTGGATTCATTAAGTTTAAGTTCCAATTATGGCTACCCCCGCCCGACAGGTATATGTCTATCCTGTAAGGAAATCTATTAAAGGGTTATCTATCCTCAAGGAAGATCGTGGACTATTGAGTCTAAGGTCTTAAACTTAAAATCCCTATGTCTAGTTCATTTTAAGTTTCCCAGTTTAATTTTATTAATGGCCAGTTAATGAAAAAGCATTAAGATTAAGACTCAATAAATAATCTTTATATTACCCAAGCTATAATCTAACCCCTTATAAACCGGTGATATTGGATTTCATCACAACCCCAGATAACTGGCTTAGTTACGACACATATTTACGGGTAGTAAAAAAAACTTAAATAAAATAAAAGACATAAAGTAAAATACTGAAAATTAAATACTGAAAATTAAATACTGAAAAGTAAATGCTGAAAGTAAATGCTGAAATTAAATACTGAAAATTAAATGCTGAAAGTAAATTGCTGAAAGTAAATTGCTGAAAAGTAAATTGCTGAAAAGTAAATTGCTGAAAGTAAATTACTGAAAAGTAAAAACTGAAAATTAAAGAAAGAAAAGTATTGTGCGTAAAAGTAAATTGCGGAAAGTAAAAACTGAAAAGTAAAGAAAAGAAAGTGCGAAAGCGGAAATTAATTACTGAAAGCTGTAAATAAACAAACGAAACAATCTTCTTAGTATTCTTAAGGAATTCCTTAGAAGAAAGTATGAATTTTACAAATGAAATAGCTTGGTATTTATAGGCAAAATTTTGCCTCCATCAAATCATCCACCAAATCAATTATTAATTACTCCACTAATTGCTCCACTAATTGCTCCACCAAATCCATTATTAATTGCTCCACTAATCTCTTATCATGTTTGGTGATGATTTGATAATTTTTATTATTTATTTATTAATTTATTTTTTTGCTTTGAAAATGATTGAAAGTGACTTTAATAATTACACACAACACACTTCTGGATAGTTCATCAATTTCGGGCATGAAATCGTCAGAATTCGAAATTATTCTGTCTTTCAAAGCTGTAGATCTTTGAGTCTTCTTTAATCTGTAACTTGAATCAACTCAATCCGATATCGTAGTAAAAAGTTATGTCCAAAATACGACAGATGCGCAAAATTGGAATTTCCAAAACTGCACTTCGTCAAAAACGCCCTTTCAAGTTTCCAATCTCCAAAATTAAAATATCAAGTCCAATAATTGCCCTTATTTGACCCATATTTCATCCTAAATGATTTCATTGAGACCCGATATTATTTTATCTGCAAAATAAAATAAAACACATCAAAACGTTCATCAAACCCGAGAAACTAAACAAAATATTAAGTTAAAGGGGCGGTAAATATTGATATATTTTCCGCTCATCAGTTCTCCTCTAAACTCTCCTCGAGCGCTTTGCCCATGATCTTATGTGCATGTCTTTTTTGTTACTTCGGGGGCGGAGGCAGTGTTTTAGTAGTTTGTGTTGGACAATTATGACCGATAGCTTCACTATTTGTACAGATCATGATGTTGTTGTACAAATTAACTATGTGACAAAGGAGATTGCACTCTTATCATTTGTGATTAGATCACCTAGATATATAAATGATGATAGGTCCCTATGATTTGTTCCTGGACAGAGAATGATATGAGACAGTATCAGTCCACGTAGGATAAATCATTAAATATCCATAGTCAGAGTATTATCGAGATTGGACATCGATAAATACGTAAAAGACTAGTATTACACTTGTGCGCGTTTGTGAGGGCACAATGGCATAGTTCTCATATATTTGGGTATAGGATACTCATGCAAGTGTAATAGGAGGTTGTGTTTTACCGATGGTACGGGAAACAGCTTCGCTCTGGATAGACCCCCCGCTGAATCCCATTGGTAGTATGACTATGTGTCTATGGGAGTCTACAATCAGGGTAGGTGTATTTGGTCTTAACCTGAGACTTGCACCGCTAATACATACGAAAATTAATATACTTTAGTTGAGGTCGTCCAGGGCTTTAACCGGTTCTGTGTACGCCGATGCTGGGTATATTGAGAATCGTAGTGTGTTGGGTGTGATGTCAAGATGGATGTGTCACTCCAGTCATATGGAGATGATGGTCACGTAGGATACGAAACTTGTTCTCTTAAATGCTCGAGCTATCGGGATATTATGACAAGGTCATGAATATCCGATTATAGAGACTAGTTACCAGACATCCGATATGTGCTTCGTACGGGGCAGACACAATTCCAGCCCCAGGCCTAGCACATGAACATCCGATACTGGACAGAAATACGCAATACTTCGGTATACTACGCTTGATATAGATCACATATTCCTATAAGGATATTTCTAGAGAATTGGGTAGGCATGGCGCTTTGCTAGAAGCCAACCTTGTCTTGTAAATCGGTATAAACGTAGTACGAGGTACTTATGTGTTCGGATAGTGCGACGACCGTATTTACTGCCAACATATCCGGGGATCTCATGGGTCGCTTCCCGAAGATTCACCAATGACGTATAACTCGCACTTTATTAATCTGGGATTAATTAGAAGAGAGAGCAAATTAATCTGGGATTAATTACGAAGATATTTTATTTGGGATAAAATATTAATTAAAGAGAGAGAACGATTAATTTGGAATTAATCGATAAAATAATATATTCGATATATTATACGAAATTGGATTTCGACGCGGAATTGAAATTAGATTTTAATTCGGGTGAACGAATTAATTTAGAATTAATTCGTTAACGACGTGAATAGTGATTTTGCTAGGCGTAATCATTTAATTACGACGCGACGGAAAATTCGTTAATTTGGAATTAGCGAACCCGAGCCCGGGATTATTTGCGAGCGCATTCGCATTTCGAATTCGAGTGCGGCACGTAAGTCAAATCGAGCGTCAAATCGCTAGTCACATCAAACGTCAAATCAAATGTCACTTTGAGTGATGTGACAAGTTGTCACTTGATTTGAGTGATTGATGTGGTAGTTGAAAAGCAATAATGACTTTTGCTTTTTGACTTTTGCATTTAAGGAAAATTAGAAATTGGTAAATGGTTTATTATTTTTTGAAAATATATAAACTAAATACATTTTTTTTCTTGACCTACCTTTTCTCTCTCTCTTGCATACGGTTTCTTTAAGAAACCATTTTCCCTCTTTTTCTCTCTTCTCCCTCTCTCAGCTTTGAGCCAAATTTCTTCTCAAATTTTCTGGTTTGACCGAACATGAAGAAGAATGAGAAGTGCTAGCACACCTTAGGTTATATTATGGTGATAGGGAAACTAACACATGAGCTTGGATTTATTTTTGGAGCTTGAAGCTTTGAGCTTCCATGGAGGTATCTCATGGCCGTTTTTGGAGGAGCCAAAACAGCCCCCCACCGAGCATCACAACAGCTCAAGGAGCACAAAACCGAGCTTCATGGAGGAGGACAAATGGTTTTGTTCTTCCTAGCATCAAACCATTCAATGTGAGTATGTATTCCGCCTTACTCCTTGAAGTATTCATGCGTTTTTCTTGCTTGTTTGATGATCCTTGGACCTAATTAGAAACCAACAGTTTGGGCAAGAGTTGGGTATGTCTTGGCGGTGGTGGTATATTTATGGTTCGGGTCGGTGTTTGGGTCGGTCTTGGTGTGTGTTACTTTTGTTGTGACGGTATCAGGGTAGTAAGCCGAGGTCAGGTATCACTTGGCCCGACCTAGGCAAGGCGTTTGGCTGCCCTTGCAATTTGGAAGGGGCTGCTGACTGGCGTAATCACATGCGTATAACGCAAGCACACGTATCGTTCAAGTAGTATAAAAAGTTTTGATCCCACGAGGACTTAATACCTAAGCTATTAATTTATGAAGCCAAATTATTACAAGTATCTAATGGATTGGTTGTTTGATTGGATGGTGACTTTAAACTTAAAACAAGTAAATAAAATTGCACGAAAGTAAATTGACGAAAATTCAATATTATGAAACCATCCAGGGTTGTGAATCCTTCCAATATCTTTAAAAGATGAAGTGGTTATCTTACGTTTGTGCAATATATTAGTTTGTTAACCTGGAACACGATAATATGTAAAAGCCTATTCCGATGGTCAGATACAAATATCCAGTATAACCCAATTAATCATATTCCTATGTCAACCAAGTTACCCGAATTCATTAAGATTAAGTTCCAATTATGGCTACCCCCGCCCGACAGGTATATTCCTATCATGTAAGGAAGTCTATTAAAGAGTTATCTATCCTCAATGAAGATCGTAGGTTATTGAGTCTAAGGTTTAAACCTAAAATTTCTTTTCCAAGTTTATTTTAAGTTTACCAGATCAATCTTATTAATGGCCAGTTAACAAGAAGCATTAAGACTAAGACACAATAAATAAACCTTTATATTACCCTAACCATAAAATAACCCCTTATAAACCAGTGATATTGGAAATCATCACAACCCCAGATAACGGGCTTAGTTACAACACATATCTAAGGCTAGTAAAAGCTTAAATAAAATAAAAGACATAACGTAAAAGCTGGAAATTAAAAACATAAATAAAACAATAAAGAAAATATTAGGGTTAGATGATCCACTTTTAATATTTCAAAATTAGAAATCTCTCTTATTGTCAATATTTACCGATTAATTAATTATATTTAACTAGACCATAAAGGCGGTAATTCCATTTGTCTCAATTAAATCCAACTGACCATATAGGCGGTAACAAGGTTATTACATAAACCGACCATATAGGCGGAAACTACGTCTGAAATGTAAAACCGACCATATAGGCGGTAACTAATTAATCCAAATTTTAATTAAAATAAGGGAGATTAATCTAATTTATTATATTAAAAATCTCACATTTTCACCCCCATCAAAATGAGATTATCTGCTCATGCTGTAAATGAAAAGACACAAAATTTTATTAATTAAATAAAAAGAAAATACAAGAAAACTTAAATAAATACACAAGACATGAGATTTGATGAAATTTTGTGCCAAGACCGACCCAAACACCGACCCGAACCATAAATAGTATCACCCATCACTGTTTCAAAGCGATCAATGAGGTAGGCTTACAAGTCATCCAGTTCGTACTTGGTTTTGGTTAGCTCATCCTTGGCCTTGGTCGGCTCATCCTTGGTATTGTCATGATCCACCTCAATCATGGCTATATTTACCTGCAGCAACTTTAGCTCTGAAGTCCGAGAAATAGTATCAGTCACGGCCTCATCCTTCTCATTTTTTGTAACTTGAATGGCCTGACGGATGGATTCATTCTCGGCCTTAGCTTCATCCAGCTTTTATTAAGCTTCTGCTCATTTATGGTCAATATGATTTAGAGCCTTTGGGTCTGACCACCCTTTGCAATGGTGCTCGTAAACACTTCCATATTAGTGGCTAGCAGGTATGTCAACTGCACATAAGGAAGTTCGGGTCAATTTACGAGGAAAGATGGTAAAAGCACTGGGCTAAGTTATGAGCTATTGCCTTCGTTTGGAGACGGCCCACCTTTTAAATGACCTCATCAGGAGAGATGTCTTCATAAGAACAGGCTCGCTCAAAAGTCACCTACCGAGCCACGTAGTTGAAAGTTAGGTCAAGATGGCACATGATCTCCCTCATGTTCTCAAGAAGATTGTCCACCCCCAAGATATTGGTCGAGGTTTTCTGATGAATGGGGGCCATCGGGGCCTTCCCGTAGGATATGTCAGTTTTCTTTAAGGGGTTCTCCTCTAAACTCTCCTCGGGCGATTTCCCCCTGATCTTATGTGCATGTCTTTTTTGGTACTTCAGGGGCGGAGGCGGTGTTTTAGTAGTTTGGGCAAGAGTTTGGGTTTGTCTTATCGGTGGTGGTATATTTATGGTTCGGGTCGGTGTTTGGGTCGGTCTTGGTGTGTGTTACTTTTGTTGTGAGGGTATCGGGGTAGTAAGCCGAGGTCAGGTATCACTTGGCCCGACCTAGGAAAGGCGTTTGGCTGCCCTTGCAATTTGGAAGGGGCTGCTGACCGGCGTAATCACATGTGTATAACGCAAGCACACGTATCGTTCAAGTAGTATACAAATTTTTGATCCCACGAGGACTTAATACCTAAGCAATTAATTTATGAAGCCAAATTATTACAAGTATCTAATGGATTGGTTGTTTGATTGGATGGTGGCTTTAAACTTAAAACAAGTAGATAAAATTGCACGAAAGTAAATTGATGAAAATTCAATATTATGAAACCATCAAGGGTTGTGAATCCTTCCAATATCTTTAAAAGATGAAGTGGTTATCTTACGTTTGTGCAATATATTAGTTTGTTAACCTGGAACACGAAAATATGTAAAAGCCTATTCCGATGGTCAGATACAAATATCCAGTATAACCCAATTAATCGTAGTCCTATGTCAACCAAGTTACCCGAATTCATTAAGATTAAGTTCCAATTATGGCTACCCCAGCCCGACAGGTATATTCATATCATTTAAGGAAGTCTATTAAAGAGTTATATATCCTTAATGAAGATCGTGGGTTATTGAGTCTAAGGTTTAAACCTAAAATTTCTTTTCCAAGTTTATTTTAAGTTTACTAGATCAATCTTATTAATGGCCAGTTAACAAGAAGCATTAAGACTAAGACACAATAAATAAACCTTTATATTATCCTAACCGTAAAATAACCCCTTATAAACCAGTGATATTGGAAATCATCACAACCCCAGATAACGGGCTTAGTTACAACACATATCTAAGGCTAGTAAAAGTTTAAATAAAATAAAAGACATAAAGTAAAAGCTGGAAATTAAAAACATAAATAAAACAATAAAGAAAATGCTGGGGTTAGATGATCCACTTTTAATATTTCAAAATTAGAAATCTCTCTTATTGTCAATGTTTACCGATTAATTAATTATATTTAACTAAACCATAAAGGCGGTAATTCCATTTGTCTTAATTAAATCCAACTGCCATATAGGCGGTAACAAGGTTATTACCTAAACCGACCATATAGGCGGAAACTACGTCTCAAATGTAAAACCGACCATATAGGCGGTAACTAATTAATCCAAATTTTAATTAAAATAAGGGAGATTAATCTAATTTATTATATTAAAAGTCTCACATTTTCACCCCATCAGAATGAGATTACCTGCTCATGCTATAAATGAAAACACACAAAATTTTATTAATTAAATAAAAAGAAAATACAAGAAAACTTAAATAAATAAACAAGACATGGCATCAAGTGCTAGCTTTGACAAGACATGAGGAATTTCTCCATGAAAACCTAAATAAAATTTCATTTGACTCTTCCAAGTGCTAGCTTTGATGAGATTTTAAAGCAAAATTTCACTCCAATGGAGAGAAGAGTTCGGCAATGTGGTGAGGAAGAGAGAGTGTTTCAAGACTTTGTGGTTGTGTTGTAAAATGCATTTAATTAATTAAGCCAACTACTTCCATCTACTAATGACCTTTGATGTAAGTCATGTGGTCTCACCACATTTTAAATTCAAAATTTGAGTTGGCATACTCAACACACAATTTGACTTGGGCCCACCAAAGTCAAAGAAATTTTTTGTGTGCCTAAAACACAAAAAGACACACGCAAAGTCACGGGCAATTTTATCGGGTTCGTTTAATTCTGATTAAACGAAATTGTCGTCGCGCCATAATTAAATCCAATTTAATTAAATAATTATGCCTCGCAAAATTATTACAATAGTCGTTTTCGAATTAATTCTAAATTAATTCGTTCCCCCGAATTAAAATTAAATTTTAATTTCATATTGAAATCTGAATTCAATTAATATGAAATAAATAAATTAAATAGAAAAATCCAATTTAACTATTAAATTTATTTTATCGATTAATTCTAAATTAATCGCGTTCTCTCTTCTAAACGAAGTTAATCCCAGATTAATTCTTGTCGTAGTTAATCCCAGATTAATTTTCTCTCTCATAATTAATCTCAGATTAATTCTATTTAAGTCAAATATCATTGGTTAATCTTTGGGAAGCGACCCAAGAGATTCCTGGATATGTTGGCAGTAAATACGGTTATCGGACTATCCGAACACGTGCGTACCCTGTACCATATTCTCACCGATTTACAAGATATGGTTGGCTTCTAGCAAAACACTGTGCCTACCCAATTCTCCAGAAATATTCGCCGAGGAATATCATTTGTATCAGGTGTAGTAATACTAATATTATGTAATACGTAATACGATTCAGTATCAGATGTCACATGCTAGGCCTAAAGTTGGCTTTGTGTCTGCCTCGTACGAAGCATATTGGATCCTAAGTAACTAATCTCTGTAATCGGGAAGTCACGACCTAGTCATACTATCCCGATAGTTGCAGCTTTTAAGAGTACTAGTTCCATATCCTGTTTGACCATCATCTCCATATGATTGAAGTGATACTCCTATCTTGACATCACATCCAATACACTATGATTCTTAGTAAAACTAATACAGGCGTACACAGAACCTGTTAAAGCTCTAGACGACCAATACTAAAGTAAACTGATTATCGCAAGTAATAGTGACATAAGTCTCAAGTTAAAGATCACATACACCTACCCTGATTCGAATTCCCATAGACACATAGTCATACTACCAATGAGATTTCGAGTGGGTCTATCCAGAGTGAATTGTTCCCGATCCAACAGCTAATAGAACCTCTTATTACACTTG
The DNA here is from genome assembly GCA_019454045.1 of Zanthoxylum bungeanum. NCBI lineage: Eukaryota > Viridiplantae > Streptophyta > Magnoliopsida > Sapindales > Rutaceae > Zanthoxylum > Zanthoxylum bungeanum. The sequence goes on from SKCR01042473.1 coordinate 29,552, forward strand.
CGTAAGTATCCAATACCTAAATATATGAGAACTATGCCATTAAGCTTCCATAACGCGCACAAATGTAATACTAGTCTATTTCGCATTATTAATGTACAGTCTCGATAATACTTCGACTAGAGATATTTAATGATTAAATCATTCGTGGATTAATACTGTCTCATATCTTATTAATCCGATTTAACTATATGGGCTTTTATCATTAATATATATCCAAGTAATTTAATTACAATAATGATAAAATAACAATTTCCTTTTGTCACATAGATAATTTGTACAAAAACACAATGTTCTTTACAAATAGTGATGTTATGGTTAAATAATTATCCAACAATCTCCAACTTGGCCTATAGCCAATCACTCAAGTATCTAACACATGAACTATGTACATGTCACTCAAACTTTTGCTGAGATATAGCCTTCGTCAGCGGATCTGCAATGTTATCATCTGATGCGATCTTCTCGATCTTCACATCGCCACGATGTATGATCTCATGAATCAGATGAAATCACCGAATTACATGCTTGGATCGTTGATGAGACCGTGGTTCTTTAGCCTGTACGATAGCCCCATTATTGTCACAATACAAAGGTACGGGCTCAGCTACTAATGGAACTACTCCTAATCCAATTAGAAATTTACAAATACAAACTGCTTCTTTTGCTGCCTCAGCTTCAGTAATATATTCCGCTTCTGTTGTTGAATTGGCAACAGTCTCTTGCTTGGAAGATTTCCAGCTCACTGCTCCATTGTTTAAACAAAATATGTACCCTGACTGTGACTTATAGTCATCTTTGTCGGTTTGGAAACTTGCATCGGTGAACCCAGTCACCTCAAGTTCTTCTTCCCCATAGACTAAGAAAGCATCTTTAGTTCGTCTAAGATACTTAATGATGTTTTTTACAGCAATCCAGTGACCATCACCTGGATCGGCTTGATAGCGACTGCACATGGTCAAAGCATATGAGACATCAGGTCGCGTACATATCATGGCGTACATGATCGATCCGACTGCTGAAGCATACAAGATCCGAATCATTGCATCTCTCTTATCTTGAGTTTTAGGACACATATCCTTCGATAGAGAGACGCCATGTGACACCGGAAGCAGCCCCCTCTTGGACTGATCCATGTTGAATCTCTTCAACATTTTGTCAATGTACGAGCTCTGGGAGAGTCCCACCAGCTTTCTAGATCTATCCCGGTAGATCTTTATTCCTAGAATAAAGGCTGCCTCTCCCAGGTCTTTCATGGAGAATTTTAATGAAAGCCAAGCTTTCACCGATTGTAGCATGGGAATGTCATTTCCAAGAAGTAATACATCATCAACGTATAGGACAATGAATGTTAGTGCGCTCCCACTAACCTTCTTATATACACTAGAATCATCTTAATTTTGAATGAAACCATATTCTTTTATGATCTCATCAAAACGATGGTTCCAAAAACGCGATGCTTGCTTTAATCCATAAATGGATCGTTTTAACTTGCAAACATTGTTTGCATGTCTTGGTACGACAAAACCATCAGGTTGTTGCATATAAACATCCTCCAAAATAATTCTATTAAGGAAAATGGTTTTGACATCCATCTGTCATATTTCATAATCGAAATATGCAGTAATAGCAAGCATTATCCGAATGGATTTAATCATGGCAACGGGTGAAAAGGTTTCATCGTAATCGACACCATGTCGTTGACGATATCCTTTAGCTACAAGCCTAGCTTTGTACGTTTGTATGTTACCTACCACGTCTCTCTTCCTTTTGAAGATCCATTTACAACCAATAGGCTTAATGCCTTCTGGTACATCAACCAGTGTCCAAACTTGGTTGGTATACATGGAATCCATTTCGAACTTAATGGCTTCTTGCCATAAAGCGGAGTCGATACCTTGTATCGCTTCCTCATACGTAGCTGGTTCATCTTCCTCAATAAGATTAATGTCTACATGAGGTGAGATCAGAAACTCATACCTCTCAGGTTATTTTCTGAGTCTCTCCGACTTACGCGATTCTTGTGTATCAGAAGATTGTGGAACAGTCTCATCCCTGATGGACTATTGGTGTTCCGTGAGGGGTCGGTGCCAGGAACAGTATCACTCCGATTTTCATCGAGTTCTACTTTCCTCCCACTTAACATTGCATTCATGAATTCCTTTTCTAGGAAAACCGTATAAAGAGCAACAAATATTTTTTTCTTTTGTGGGTTGTAGAAATAATATCCTTTCGTTTCCTTAGGATAACCTACAAATAGGCACTTATCCGATTTGAGTTCTAGTTTGGTACTATCCAAACGTTTAACATATGCCCAGCATCCCCAAATCTTCAGGAATAAGAAACCCGGTTTCTTTCCTGTCCATATCTCATATGGAGTATGTTCAACAGACTTTGACGGAACCTTATTCAAAATAAGTATTGAACTGTTTAATGCATATCCCTAGAATAAAATCGGTAGCTCTGTGCGACTCATCATAGACCTTACCATGTCCAACAAAGTTCGGTTTCTCCGTTCGGACACACCGTTCAATTGAGGTGTTCCAGGAGGAGTCCACTGTGAAAGAATACCATATTCTTTCAAGTAATCTTGAAACTCATTGCTTAATTATTCTCCACCATGGTCCGACCGCAATGTTTTAATACTTTTTCCAGTCTGTTTTTCTACTTCGTGTCGAAACTCTTTGAATTTCTCAAAAGTTTCCGACTTGTGTTTCATAAGATACACATAACCATAACGTGATGCATCATCCGTAAAGGTTACAAAGTATTAATATCCACCTCTAGCCTGGCTAGACATGAGCCTGCATATGTCACTATGAACGAGGGCTAACAGCTCGGTGACACGTACATATTTACCACTAAAATGTGTTTTAGGTATTTTGCCTAACAAACAAGATTCCCAGACATCATATGAATTAGGATCAAATCCGTCCAAGTATCCATTCTTCGAAAGTGTGGATATACGAGTTTTGTTAATGTGTCACATACGACAATGCCACAAATAAGTCTCATTCGATTTACTCAATTTAAGCTTTTCGTTTGTCATGTTATATGTTTGAGATTCGTTTATATTCAAAATATAAATACCATTATTCACATCTGCTGTACATATCAAAATATCATTTATATAAACAAAACACCCAGTATTCTTGAATACAAAGGTATACCCGCATCGGCTTAAACTAGATACAGAGATAATATTCCTAGTCAAACTAGGTACAAAATAACAGTCGCCTAATGTAAGTACATGCCCTGAGGGCAGATTCAAAACATAGGTGCCAACGGCCAAAACGGCGACTCTCGTCCCATTTCCAACTCGCATGTTGATCTCTTCTGAAGCCAGTCTCCTGCTAATCTGCAGATCCTGGATATCAGTACATATGTGAGTACCACATCCAGTATTAAAAATCCAATTTTTAAAACTAGTAGTAGACATGTTTATTTCAATAACAAACATACATGAAGCCGGAGCCTTTCTCGCCTTCGCTTCCTTCAAGTCCGCCTTGAACTTTGCAGTCACGCTTCCAGTGACCCCGTTTGCCACAGTGTAGGCAGACGTTTCAGGATTTGTCTTTTGTCTTCCCAAAAGACTATGGTGATTGAGCTTTGCCCTCTTCTTCTTCTTTTTCTTCACACCCCCAGAAGTCTTCGGTCAAGCCTTGGCCTTCTTGGATGTCGAAGTAAGATGCGTCTTGCGCCTTGCCTTTCAGAAGCTCTGGCTCTACCTCTTTCAGCATAATCATTAACTCTCTAAAATTTTTCTCTTGGTTCATCATATTGTAGTTTATGATGAACCCGCCCGAGTAGTCGGGCAGAGACTGTAAGATCAAATCTATGGAAGTCTCGGCCTCGAAGGTAATGCCCAGCTGACCCCAGCTGTTCGATGTCAGTAATCATTTACGACACGTAGTGTTTGATAGATGTACCATCTGACATACGAGAGTGAAATAGATTTTTCTGCAACTCATACTTCTGAGATCTAAGATTAGATCTATAAAGATCCTAGATTAGATCTATAAAGATCCTTCAACTTCAACATCATCGCATAATGATCCAATCCCTTGTTCTGACGATGAAACTGAGGAGTCATTGCAGCAAGCATAACAGATTGAGCAGTAAAGTTATCATCATGGTGAGTCTTCCAAAGCTCATGCTTTACAAGCTGCTCAAGTCCGGGCTCAGGCCCGAGAGGTCTCTCTATCACATAGAGCAACTTCTCAGCTCCCAGGACTATCCTGAGGTTCATTTCCCAGTCTGGAAAATTTGCGTCGTTAAAGACATTCTCACCCATGATTATGTCTTTAACGCTTATCTTTCCAGCCATTTTGATTGCTATAGTCCAAATATCCAATCAAATGTTTCGGGGACACTCAAATGCAATGGTTACTATAGTCCAACTATATAACCAATTACAAATGGAGTAGTGTTGAGTACAGTCTAACTGTTCAAAGAAAATAATAAATGAATAATATTAGTCCAACTAATATATATAATAACGAGAAATAATAATAATAAAGTGCGCATATTAGCGAGTATTAAACGAAATTGCAAATTTAATACTAGCCTCCCACTAATTTTCGGCAAGCCTCTAACCCTCCGTTGAGTACTCACGAAACCTAATTTCCTAGTGGGCTAGGATCCCATTAAATAATACACAACCTTGACTTTGGCCAACAAGCTGTATAAAATTTAACTAGGTAGATCTCTAAGATCAATTGGATCCCATTCAATTTCTAGATCCGGTAGGTGGACATCCAAGTCCGAAACATATATCTAATATATTTCCTAACTTGTTTCCTCTGAATCAACTAAGCCTTGGCTTTGGCTCAACAAGCTTAATGATTCCAGTTAAACGCGACCCATTGACAGTGGGAAAGCTTCATAATCCACGTCGATGAACAAGAGTGACCTTGACTTTGGCCAACAAGTCACAACTGCCCAAGACATGCGATATTAACAAAGCTTTCATGGTTCAAACACATCCGCGATAGACAATGATCTTGACTTTGGCCAACAAATCAAAGCCAATCTTGGATCTTGAGAGAGAACCACTCAATGGAAGGAAACGCTTAATATTAAATGTGAGGGCGTTTTCGTAAATTGGCAACCAACTTATTATCTTTGATTAGGTCTCATTATACACCCTTAAACATGCATTCTAAAAGCACAATAAGACGCGATAAATATAATAATGATATGCGGATGAATATTCATATACATTTTGTTCCTAGAACGAATCTCTATTTTTTCTTTTCCTCTCTCCCGCTAGCACTTTACATTCTTCTATTTACCCAATCACATAACACTATAAGAAACCTCATTTACATTAAGGGGAATTGGTGATAAGAGAATTACAATGAGAATAAGAGGTGATAGGCTGGACACGCAGGTCCAATTTCAAATCAATACAATATTTAGAATAATTTCCAAAATTGCCCCCACCCATCTAATATCCATCTGATATACATTATTCATACAAATAAATCCAAGCATTCACACATATCATGTTGTCAATCAGTGTAATCCAATTAATTAATTCTTCAATTAATGACGATCCAATGTTCATACAACGATTTGATTTGCGCGAGTCCAACTCGTTTAAGAATAAATACTCAAAGTATATGTTCTTGAATTATATCGAACTACAATATTAAATCCAATTTAAATTGTATTCAATACAAATTCAAGTTTAATTCCAAATTAAACAATTACACTTATTCTATTATAATAATGTCATTTTAGACTTGGATTCCAAATCCAATCCAAATGGTCTCAAAGGCTCATTTAGCATCCAATGCCAATTCTATTAGGTCCAATGTGCTTTAATTAATTCTTTAGGCATGGACTTTTGGCCATTATGGATCAAGACCATAATGCATTGGCCCATTTAGGAATCACCCTATGTCATAAATTATTTTTGGCCCATTAGGCCCAATTAGATTATTAAAGGCACAAAAGTCATATTTTTGGACTTTTATGGAAATAGTTTAGGCCCAATTGGATCCAACCCAATTGTCCACAACCAAACTTGGCCCAACTAGGCCCATTAATCCAAATATAACCAAATTAGCCCATTTAGTATTTTAGGGACTAATTTACATTAATACAATATTCCAAATATTACATTAATTCATTTTAAGTGTAATTAACATAACTAATTAATTAATCTAATATTTTCAAAATATTAATTAATCTAATTAATCATGCTTATCATTCCAATTCATGTCCAACACAAATTGAAGCAAAATCAAGTCTCCAACAAGAATGCTAACACACGGCAATGACAAGAAATTAATATCCAATTTGATTCCAATCCAATTAAATCAACATTCAACATATATATCATCCATTAACACATCCAAGTGTCAAAATTTAAAAATCACCATGAGTTACACTAGGGTAATTTTCGGCCAACTTAGGGAAAATTAGAGAAATTTGATCCAATCAATTTTTCAACAATCCAACAATGCACAACTCCAAGTTATCATCATCTAACATCAACCAACAACTCAATTTTGAATTTTCATGCTCCAAGCAAAAATTCCTAATTAAAGTTTATGAACCCTAGTTTTCAAAATCATATTTAGCAAGCCTCTAGATACTATTGTTAGTCTCTAAGACATGCCACAAGATCCTAAACATGATTCTATGTGTGAAATAACAAGAAAAGTGGCGGAATCACTTACATTGTTAAAGGGAGGAATTTTGAAATTTCCTCTTGGATGAAGCTCCAAGCTTGTTGTTATGTTGTTAATTCCTTGGGTGAGTTTCCCAATCACCTCATTTGACTCCTCCAAGTGCTAGATTTGATGAAATTTTGAAGCAAAATTTCACTCCAATGGAGAGAAGAATTCGACAATGTGGTGAGGAAGAGAGAGTGTTTCAAGACTTTGTGGTTGTGTTGTAAAATGCATTTAATTAATTAAGCCGACTACTTCCATCAACTAATGACCTTTGATGTAAGTCATGTGGTCTCACCACATTTTAAATTCAAAATTTGAGTTGGTTTACTCAACACACAACTTGACTTGGGCCCACCAAAGTCAAAGATATTTTGTGTTCCTAAAACACAAAAAGACACACACAAAGTCACGGGCAATATTATCAGGTTTGTTTAATTCCGATTAAACGAATTTTTCGTCGCACCATAATTAAATCCAATTTAATTAAATAATTATGCCTCGCAAAATTATTACGATAGTCGCTTTCGAATTAATTCTAAATTAATTTGTTCGCCCGAATTAAAATTCAATTTTAATTTCGTATTGAAATCTGATTTCAATTAATATATCTGATATATTATTTTAGCCACAAATAAATAAATTAAATAGAAAAATCCAATTTAACTATTAAATTTATTTTATCGATTAATTCTAAATTAATCGCGTTCTCTCTTCTATACGAAGTTAATCCCAGATTAATTATTGTCGTAGTTAATCCCATATTAATTTTCTCTCTCATAATTAATCCCAGATTAATTTTATTTGAGTCAAATGTCATTGGTGAATCTTTGGGAAGCGACCCAAAAGATTTTTAGATATGTTGGCAGTAAATATGGTTATCAGACTATCCGAACACGTGCGTACCCTGTACCATGTTCTCACCGATTTACAAGACATGTTTGGCTTCTAGCAAAGCACCGTGCCTACCCAATTCTCCAGAAATATTCACCGAGGAATATCATTTGTATCAGACGTAGTAATACTAATATTATGTAATACGTAATACGATCCAATATCGGATGTCACATGCTAGGCCTAAAGTTGGCTCTATGTCTGCCCCGTACGAAGCATATATCAGATACTAAGTAACTAATCTCTGTAATCGGGAAGTCACGACCTAGTCATACTATCTCGATAGCTGCAGTTTTTAAGAGTACTAGTTCCATATCCTGTTTGACCATCATCTCCATATGACTGAAGTGATACTCCTATCTTGACATCACATCCAATACACTATGATTCTTAGTAAACCCAATACAGGCTTACACAGAAACTGTTAAAGCTCCAGACGACCAATACTAAAGTAAACTGATTATCGCAAGTAATAGCGATGTAAGTCTCAGGTTAAAAATCACATACACTTACCCTGATTCGGATTCCCATAGACACATAGTCATACTACCAATGTGATTCTGAGTGGGTCTATCCAGAGCGAACTGTTCCCGATCCAATGGCTAACAGAACCTCTTATTACACTTGCATAAGTATCCAATACCTAAATATATGAGAACTATGTCGTTAAGCTTCCATAACGCGCACATGTGTAATATTAGTCTATTCCGCATTATTAATGTCCAGTCTCGATAATACTTCGACTAGGGATATTTAATGATTAAACCATTCGTGGATTAATATTGTCTCATATCTTATTAATCCGATTTAACCATATGGACTTTTATCATTAATATATATCCAAGTAATCTAATTACAATAATGATAAAATAGCAATTTCCTTTTGTCACATAGATAATTTGTATAAAAACACAATGTTCTTTACAAATAGTGATGTTATGAGTCATAATTGTCCAACATGTAGAGGTCGGTTAGTCAGTATCTATCAGATTGTTTATCGACGGGTAGAAGGGTACTTGGTATGAGGCTCACATCGGCGAAAGATGAGGAATTGGTGATATCTCTGTAGTGGCCCGCACATCGGGTGCCACTTATATTTTCACCCTCACTTAGTGATTAACTTTGGGAGGTTCACCCCAACAAGCTACAAAGGTTACAATGATGTTAGTAAGTTGAAGCTAAAATTCTTAAGTACATAAAGTAAGAAAGTCGGGGAACGATGATCTTTTTATCATCATAGAATTGATCCTCCCCCCAGAAACCCTCGACCCAGAGCCATTTATCCTTGAAATTTGTGTTGGATGCTAGGAGATTAATGATCAAGTGTCTTCCCCGGCGTACGTGGACAAGTAATACCAATCTTTGTACTCATTCAGGTTGGCATTTAATCGGTAGAGCTCTTCAGCTCTAAAATCGATGGTTCACTCGGGCCGGCTTGGATCCAGATGACGTAGAGCCTTGCAAGCACTCTCCACTCATTCAAATTCAGTTTGCATAAGGCCAAGTTCATTGCGGCCAGTATTTTGGGAAAGTACCCCTGAAGCCTCAGGCCCATGTCAAAGAAAATTGAGCATAGTGTAATTACACAGTCAAACGGTCTTCTTGCCCAGCCACATTCGTGGGGTACGTATAGGCTAATCCCTTCAGGGATATTGACATCTCCCTCAACTGCTTAAGTTCAGCACAAGTTATGGAAAAAACTATATCCATATCCAAGCCCTTGAAGTCCATAAATGGAGATATCGGGTCGGGGCAAGGGTGTCTGATGGAAAAAGATTGGTTTTCTTCTCCTGAAGGGGTTGAAGTAATGTTGAGGGATGAAGTCTCTGATCCCAATCTATCTACAATGATCTAGTCAGTCGGTGAAGATCAAGGTGTTTCAGTTGGAATAATTGTGGTTGAGTTTGAAGAAGAGCCTTCATATTCAGATATTCCTAGAAATGGACGACCCGAGGAGGAAGGTTTGTCAAATTAAATTAAGCTCGTTCTACAATTATATGGGACTATGGTTAAGTTGGGCCTATTACCTACCTATGGTTTCTTCTGTCATCTCTACCAAGTAACTAACCCTAAAAAGCTCTAAATGTCATTGCAATGGTGAAAGTAGATTTTTGTAGAGCAAGAGCACAACTAAAAATAGAAACCCGACTCGACCTATTCATATGAATCTAAACCCACCACAAAACCCAGAAATCAAACACGAAGCATAAACAAAAACAGCAAATAACCCAGAAACGCATGATTAATCTACAATAAAACCAGAAAAGGCCCGGAAACACATCGTAAGAAACCCATAAATGAAATAAACCCATAAGTCACCTAAGAACATGTTGGGATGTATGCCCTAGAGCTACATGTGATGTAAACGGTTTCATGTGTTTTGAAATAAAACGATGCATTATTCATTATCAAATTGTTTGTTTATTTTTCGCATATTATATATCTTCTTAAATACCGTAGATTACTTATGTACCTTCAGACTTAGTGTATGAGTGTCATACACCAGAGGATTTAAGTCTGAAGTTAGTAATCTTAAATAGTCCATAGAGAGCAAACAAAGCGGGTACTTTATTTGTGGTTTATCTATAGCTGCGGTCCATTCTATATTTGTATGGCGATCTTAATCCTGATCGTCCATGTAGAGATATGAGAATGGAGGCACCTTGTATGATGTGATCATATATGACTGGACCCAGATAGAAATGACATTCTTATAATATCCGTTAAGCAAAGAAAGTCATTTCAATCTACTTGATGGTCATATATGGATTGATCTTAATCCTGAGTGTACTACGAACTCCTGCATGGCAGGCTGTGTCCTTTGATTTACAAAAGTGAGGTTGGTGTAGCAGTCCCGACCAATAGCTACGTACTTTGGGGGCACAGTTTGTTTTGTAGCTGGGAATGTTTTACATAGACATGGAGTTCACTCCTTCTTGCGAGAAGTAGATGAGTATCTTTCTTAAGGGTTGATTCGGTACTTGAACGATTTGAGCGCTCAAGTCTTTCTATTACGAAAGAAAGATTAATATTCATAATAGTTATGAATAAATCGTTCATTAGAGAATCAATGGTATTTAAGGTTAAAATAATTAGATGGGTATAACGGATATTATGACCCGGCTCTAATTACAAGATACTCGTGAATGATCAATTCGTATGTAATGACTATATCGATGGATAACGACTTAGTTCGACTTAATATTTCATCTGCGGCAACGAGAGTGCAACTTCAGGTTTTTAGTGGAATAACCCGGAGTTAATAATTCGGAATATCTAATTAGAGCTTAATTAATATTTCGAGATTATTGGAGCTCGAACCGTGGGTCCATTTGGTCCCCGTGCTAGCTCGATTTACTATAGCAGATTTATATAATTGGATAGTCTAATTATATACTCACAAAAGAATAAATATTATTAATATGATTAATAATATTAATTATGTCACACTTGAAACTATACATTAAAAGTTAATGTATGTTATTAATAATTATATGATAATTATTAAATATAAAATATTGAATTATATATGATATAATTTAATAAGGCTAAGATTGTAATTTCTGTATTATGGGTTTTGGAACCCTTGATTAATTTTGGAAGTAATGACTTTCAAATATTAATCATATATTTAATTTGTAACAATATATTGACTTTATGGAAAGTAAATATATTGTTACACAAATTAATGAAGAAATAAAGGGCATGGCCGAATTCCTTGATGTATAGGAATATGATTTGTTTATTTTGGAAACAAAATTAATCAAAAATCCTAGCCTTGGCCGAATTCCTTGGTGTATAAGGAATATGATTTGTTTATTTTGGAAACAAAATTTAATCCAAAAATCCTAGCCTTGGCCGAATTCTACCTTAGGGTGGGGATTGATTGTTTTGTTTGAGTAAACCAAAATTGACCTAAGTATAAAAGGAAAACTTAATTTTCTTTTGAGTAGTGCTCTCATTCCAAACCCTATCCACCCTTCTTCTTCTTCTTCACAATTCTCTCAAAAGTTGAGAAACAATTTTGAAGGACAAGAATAAGAAAAATATTATTAGTGTGTGATTTAATATCTAAAACGTTTAGGGATTTGTTGTGTGTGTAGCCCACCACTACTTTCCGTTGGTAACGAGATATAGCTCGGAAGATCTTGTGGCGTTGAACAAAACATATTATTCTTTTCATCTCCATCTCACGGCATTGGAAAATTTTACTGCCATTGCCGTTAATCACTTGGTTGATTTGGGACTCAATTTGTTTCGTTTTAATTCGGGTTTTGGGAAACACCTTGGGGACTTTTGGGGCTGAGTTAGGATTGTTTTTTAGTGGAAAAATCAGACCTAAAACGCTACAGCAGGTCACGCAAATTAGGGGTGGTTGGGGTGCAGTTTGCGTGTGTAACGTATGTAAAACAGTCCAATAATTCACTGCAGTTCGGGGGCTGTTTCACGCGCATTCCGGGGTTGAGATCTTGTCCGAAACAGAAGCAAAACTTCAGTATAAGTGCTGGTTCCATTCGGCTTTAAGGAAGGGAAGACATAAAAATTTTTCAAGGTCGATCCGTGTGCCTAATCACTTCCGCTGCGCGAGGAAAGCATTTCTTATAGAACATGCCATATTTTTCACAACGAAACATGCATTTCTAAACAAAACATAAAGTGTATTCGAAACAAGAAAGTAAATAAGGAGTCGAGAAGCACTTACTTGAATGATGAAAGTTGAAGATGAAAAATCGACGGTTGAGATTGTTGGAGGAGTCCGAAGGTTGCTGAGAGACTTAAAGATTTTGAGAGTGTTTGAATGAGAAATGAGATGTAAAAGTTGTAAAATGGGCAAAAGTGGCATTTATATATGCTATTCAGTCTGGTCCTGACCATTGGTTTGAAATAATGACGGTGGATGGTGACACATGTCGGGTCGATTGCATCTTTTGAATTCAAATTAAGGGCTCGGATAGGAGCCACATGCTCAGTTCATCTTAGCCATCCAAGTTTTGGCGGGCAAGTCACGGATGAGTGACATTTGGCACATCGGGTTGACAAAATGAAAGAGTGATTTGATGGATGTGATGGTTATTTAATGAGGGCAATTATACCTTCGCATATTCCTAGAGATGTTTCAGTGCCCAATAATCGCCTCTTTAGATGTCGAGGAGGGGAAGCTGATCGATATAAAAGAGCTCATGTTTGGTGGCATACGAACAGTCCGTCCCGAAGTGGTTAAACATGGGAGAATCTTTGATATGGGTGCTCATGAGGGGTTTCAATCCGAGGACGCCATATTGGTCTTCATCCGTATACACCACCATTTTTTGTAATGTTCATGACATCAACTCACAAACTCGTTGATACCGAGAACTATGAGACATAATATCGATAATGGTTTTTTGAAGGCTATTACCCCAAGGAATATCCAAGTACCGAGGGACAGTAAAAGTGAGATTGTACTTAGTATATGAAAAAGGCTTAAGGGCTCAGCAAGAGATGAGGTTTTGAAAGAAGACTTGATTACATGGTACAAATAAGTTCTCCAATGACAGAATATATTATAGACGAAACAAGTAGTAATACCGACCCGACCACATGAAGAGAAGGATTTGGGATTACTTGAGAGTTCGTATCAACCCGACCCGATGAGGTCCCTATGTGTGAACCCGAACTAGTTTAAGGGTTGGGCATGACTTTGATAAGTATCATCTGTCTCGATATGCAGACCCGAGAAACGAAGATGAGATCACAGACCGACCAATATTGTGGTCATTTATCATATGTCATAATTGATAAGATGTGATTCCAGAAAGATAATGATGATGAATGGAAAACATCGGTTCACAGTGGTCGTTGGCCCTGCCAGACGCCATAGGCCGATGCGGTGACAGAACAACGATAGAGTAGAGCCGCCGTAAGCCGGTGCAGTGGTAGAGGAATAGACTGATCTGATTGGCCAGATTGAGGGTGGTTGATGAGAGTTATGGTTGTGATGATGGCCAAGTGACATGAGCTGACGTCAGAGTCGGTGGAATAATAGATTTGAGAACCTATATAAATGGGTTGAAATCACTATTATAAGGGTTATCAAATTTTATCATTCACCTCTTGTAAAGTCGAGGACTTAAGAGCTTGAGATGGAGAGAGAAAGCCGGTTAGTTATCCAATCACTTGTGTGAATTTTACGAGGCTTATTAAGACCCAATGTGTTTTATTATTGTATTTGTGTTTCCCCTATTTGAAGATCAGGTCAATCTTGACCCCGAGACATAATAAAATATCTCTATTTCTCCCGTTGACATATGTATGATCCACTCTCTACCGAACCACGTAAATCTTTGTGTTTAATCCTGTCTACTTTTCAAATTTGTGTGGTTCCCAACTAACCAAATAAATTCATCGTTGAGAGAGGTTTGTTCGACGGGTAAAATCCTTATTTTGCTATTGAAATAAAAAAACAGTCGTCAACAAGATTTATCTAGTGAAATCATTAATAAATATATATAATATGTTAATTAATAATTTTTTCTCTCTATCATTATTAATTAATTTTAAATTTAATATATATTTATTAAATCATTAGTGATGGTCCTCAAGCTTTTTATTCTATGCACGAAGCAAACAAGCCCCCGAAGTACCGGTCACAGATGTCTAAGTGGGACCCACTCTGACCATGTCTCTTCCCGGGGAAAAAACAAACACCTTTGAAAACTGCAATAAAAATTTAATTAACCCAAATACACAGCCCGCGCCCGCGAACGCAACCCGAACCAAGCCCCGATCGGCGCACCGCATTCAAACTCCCTGCGATTACCAGCCGGGTCAGGTCAGGTCAGGTCAGGTCAGATCGGGCGGGGCCCTCGGATCTAATTGCCGCACAGAACACAACCTGAAAGCGAAAGAAAAAAAATTGAAAGATGTGGGTGTTTTATTTGATCTCGCTGCCGCTAACCCTAGGCATGGTGGTTATGACGTTGAGGTACTTCGCTGGCCCAGAGGTTCCTCGTTACGTCTTATTCACCGTTGGATACACCTGGTTCTGTTCTCTCTCAATCATCATCCTTGTCCCCGCCGATATTTGGACGGTACGGTACTTCAATTTCTTTTTAAAAAAATTCATTCTTGTTCATATTTGTATACTTTAGGTTTAATTAGAATCTCATACATTTTGATCTCAATTTTGTGCAATTTATATAGATTATAGGTTAGATTGATTTTATCGATTATGTTGCAGACTGTTGAATGGCGATTAGCTGATCCAATTTTGAGGAAATGCCTTTTGAAAATGATATGTAACTCTATGTTCTTTCGTTACATGTACAGACAATATCGAATCCACCAAACCATAATGAGAATGGAGGCATCTCTGTCCTTTGGAGCTTATCATATTGGAGTACCTTTTTACTTACTTGGTACGATATATGTTAACCTATTCACTTCATTTATGAATTTCTATTATTGATCATTAATTTAATTATACTTTTCTTGAGTTACCATGCTGCAGATGGCTTGCATCCACTTTAAAATTATTAATCATTTGATCTTTCGTGAGCTTTATTTACTGTGTTCTGTTGTAGCATTTAAGAACCCTTTGATTGGTTTGTATGAGCACTTAGGTAGCACCATTAAACTGAATTTATTCATTTTAATTACCATAAACTTGATTGATCTCACTCTTTTTTTTCCCCTTACTGACATGCTTGGTAGATGGTTTTTTATTTGCATCACTGCTTTCTGCAGTAAGTTTACCAGCACGTGCACGCGTGCGTGTACACACACAGAGCTAATATCTTTTTCTTTGATCAAGTCACAATAGTGCCACTTTCTATCCTTGTTATGATGTTTATCATGGTGCCTTTTTTATATGATTGCTTGTCTTCTTTGGCTAAGTGAGCTGCGAATTATCATTCTTCTTAGATATGCTGCCCTTTGGTTTTAACGCCATAGATGTGCACTCATTGTTTAAACTATGTTACTTATAAACAGGGCTGTGGCGCCACTTATTCAGGGTTTTGAAGATGCTGGTGACTTTACTGTGACAGAAAGATTGAGGACTAGTGTGCATGTTAACTTGGTCTTCTATTTGATTGTGGGATCCATTGGTCTTTTTGGGCTTATCCTCCTTATCACAATGCGCAAGAATTGGTACTTGTCTCGCCTTCCTAAATTTGATTTTCTGTTTTATCAATTATGTTTTCTTTTCTGATTCTACCTTTTCCGAGATTCTTAGAGAGATATTAATAAATTGTTCGTTCATTTTCTCGGCTTCTGCATGGTTCGTCCCTTTGTACAAATAAATAATTAAATATAATATAACTAAACGTTGTCTCGCTGCTGTGTTATATGTAATCATAATGTTTAACTAGTTACTAAATATGCAACCCAAAATGTCACAGCTTATGGATTCTCTTCAGTCAAGTAGATATTAGTAAATTGTTCGTTCATTTTCTCGGCTTCTGCATGGTTCATCCCTTTGTACCATTAAATAATTTAATATAATATAACTAAACGTTGTCTCGCTGCTGTGTTATATGTAATCATAATGTTTAACTAGTTACTAAATATGCAACCCAAAATGTCACAGCTTATGGATTCTCTTCAGTCAAGTAATATGTTCTCATATCTTGTTTGTTGATCTCTATTGACAGGAGTGGAGATGTTCTGGGTTTCGCTATGGCCTGCTCAAATACATTTGGGCTTGTTACTGGTGCATTTCTTCTTGGTTTTGGCTTGAGTGAAATTCCCAAAAGCTGTTGGAAAAATGCAGAATGGACCACTCGCCAGAAAGTGCTTTCTCATAAAATTGCCAAAATGGCTGTGAAACTTGATGATGCTCATCAAGATCTTTCAAATGCTATTGTAGTAAGTTCCTTTTCTGATTTTATATACATATGTTGAATCTTTGATATATTGTGTGGAAAATCATGTTGAAGGTACATCTTGTTTGTTGGGCTTTAAAGGTCCATTTCAGTTCATAATCTCAATGTTTTCTTGTTAATGTTATAATCATTTCTACAGTCAATTTGATTATTCAAGATCTTTCAAATGCTATTGTAGTAAGTTCCTTTTCTGATTTTATATACATATGTTGAATCTTTGATATATTGTGTGGAAAATCATGTTGAAGGTACATCTTGTTTGTTGGGCTTTAAAGGTCCATTTCAGTTCATAATCTCAATTTTTTCTTGTTAATGTTATAATCATTTCTACAGTCAATTTGATTATTCAAGATCTTTCAAATGCTATTGTAGTAAGTTCCTTTTCTGATTTTATATACATATGTTGAATCTTTGATATATTGTGTGGAAAATCATGTTGAAGGTACATCTTGTTTGTTGGGCTTTAAAGGTCCATTTCAGTTCATAATCTCAATTTTTTCTTGTTAATGTTATAATCATTTCTACAGTCAATTTGTCTTGGATGTACCTTAAAAGTGTTCACATTATGAAGTATTCTTAGATTCATTATATTTTTGGAGAACATGAACTGTGGTCTTTTAGTTTTGAACCATGTCCTAGATTATGCTTGAACTAAGTCGGAATTCTTTTTGCTTTTGGTAAAAAGAAATGGGAAGCTTGGATTTACGATTTCTAAGTAAACAGTCATGCTGATTGTTTTGAAGAATATTTTATACGAACAAGTAAACGAGTTGTTTTTCCTCTGCTCATTGTATTCTCACATTTACATTTCTTTCCTCTAACTTTATTGTAATTTAGTAGTAAGTACAGCAAGAACTGGTTGATGAGATCAATGTAAGGAGTATGTGGAAATTGTCAATGTTGGAAACAAAAGATAAATTATCTTACATTACTGCCTTATAAGCTAAAAAGACCATGAATTAATGGCCATATAAAAAGATCTGTGGCTGTTATGCTTGAATTTTTGTTTCTACAGAAAGAAACATGTAATCAGCTGAGTTTTATTATGTTGCTATCTTTTAGTTCCTTCTCACCAGAAAAATGTTTAGACATTTTTTATTATGCTATTTGGACTTCTTAGCAGGAAATTCAATATCATTATTATAAAAAAAAAAGTGTCTGACATTTGTTCTTATTTTCTTTGAAGTGTGATTGTAATTGTTGGCAGTTTTGTTTTAATGATGATTTACCTCAACAGGTTGCTCAAGCAACATCGAACCAAATGTCCAAGCGTGATCCTTTGAGACCCTACATGAATGTTATTGATGACATGTTAACTCAAATGGTACTGCATGCTGTATACTTTCTCAAATTCACTGGTTCCAACATTGTGCTTGGATTAATACTTTCAATTCTATGACCAGTTTAGAGAAGATCCATTCTTCAAGCCGCAAGGTGGCAGATTGGGGGAAAATGATATGGATTATGATACAGATGAGAAATCAATGGCAACATTAAGGCGTCATCTCCGCGGAGCTAGAGAGGAGTATTACCGATACAAAAGGTATATTTAATCATAAAGTTTAATGTTTGTTTTTTTAATGTGTTCATGACTTCCTTTGTAGATATGCTTGCCATATCAACACATTCATTCTTTTGATACTGGCTATCTTCTTATGAGAACTATTTGCCAGAGTCTTCAGATTTCCTATTTGTATTGTACATTCCTATTTATACTTGGATGGGCTGAATTTGTCTTCTCCTTGTAGTGGACTTTCACAGCTGTTCTACAAGGGACAGCAACCCTTAAATTTAAGATTGTCAAATGGTTTTAGTTATACCACTTTGTTGGGGCAGAATTTCGGCCTTGCGCAAAATATTGTGCACATGACATCCTTTTCCTACTTTGATTACTACATAGTGTCTTTGTTTGTATAATGTACTCAAGCTTGAGAAGGCTTTTATTTTATTTATTTGATAACATGGGAGTTAAGATTATTCAATTCAAAGCTACAGAAAGACAAAAAGGTTCCTATTGTGTGCTCTGACTCGCCTTCTATCTTCACTAGAATTCTACAAGGCAATACTCAAACTTGAGAAGGCTTTTATTTCTTTGATAACATGGATGCTAAGATTATTCAAAGCTACAGGAGACAGAAAGGTTCTATTGTGTGCTCTGATTCTCCTCCTATCTTCACTAGAATTCTATGAGGCAAACGTGTCATACTCCTTTCTGACCAATTGGCATTCCCATGATGAATACCTAGTTTTTTATTTTTTGTAAAGTACAAAAATGGACAATAAGTCCTCTGAACCACATAAAAACCTGATTGGGGTGTCAAGTAGTAGATAAACACAACAAAGACTATCAGAAAATTCTCTCTTATAGTACTACATGTTGTGTTACACTAATTGAATGCCACAAGGGAATAGAATGGAGTATGATGGACATGCTCCCATCTCTCCCACTATATAAAATAAGGAAAATAAACCTTCTATTCTGTTACAGAAGTTTTCATATACTCGATTATATACCATAGGTCTCTTTCAATTTCTTTACTCAATGATGGTGAAGTATTTTTGTTTGCAGATTTGGAGGTTGTAGTTGACTGGTACTTACACTATATATTAGATTGTATGTCTACTGTCCAGCTTATCGATACTGTTTATAGTGATCATGTTTGATTATTCCACATAATTGTTAATCTGGTTTTATGTTTCCATGTGGAAATTGTTTCCTCTTCATGCTTTTGATGTAACTTTTATGATATTGATCCAACAAATCAAATTGTGTAGATAAATTTTACTGTTTGTTGAAGCACTGTTCTTCCCCGATGTTCAAACAGAGTGCATTTGTGAACTCTCAATTTATTGCACTACTGTTTTGAGTGTCAGATTCCATGCTCTCTAATCCATAGTTATTTTTACAGTGAGTATATGACCTATGTGATGGAGGCTTTAGAACTGGAAGATACAATAAAAAATTATGATCGCCGCAATTCAACTGGATGGTTTGCTCTTAAATACCTCCTGTATCATATCATTTCCGTATCATTATATTGATTACAGGCTGCTCCCTGTTCACCTTAATTGTTCTTATGATATTATTTCAGGAAATATATTTCAAGTTTCAGACCAGTTCGAACTGGAAAAATTGGTGCCCTCTTAGATACATTGGGTAATTACAACCCATGTATTTCTTTGAAGTTTTAATTTCATATTGCTTGATTATTCTCCATTAGTTTGTGACAAATTACTCAGTTTATTATTTTGCATTACTTGGCTGATTAATCAATCAGCTTGTTTAATTTAGTTTCAAGAATGATATAGTTATGTTTTTCTGAATGTAAAATATGAAAGAAAAACAATGGTTACCTAGCAGAATTGTAATATCAGGGATATCCTGCTGGGAAGGAGTGGTGGTTGAATGCTGTAGGAAGTTTAAATAGGTGATTCAGGGATTTGTCAATTAGAGTTTTGAAAGTTTATATATTGGTTTGATGTCCTGTTATTGCCTATAACTAGTGTGTGTCCCTGAAGAGAAGTTCAGAGAAAAAAGAAAAATATGAGAGGAAGTAGGCACCTTTAATAGATCAAAGAGGCATGGATTTCAGAAACTTGCTAAGCTAGTGAAGTACTTCCTGATATAAGATGGACCAATATGGAATCTATGTAGGACACTCTTTTGACCAAAACAACCTATTCAATTAAGTAAAGGCTATCTTATATCCAAGAAAACAAATTGGGCTGAAATAAATTTCTAGAGAACTCCGGACTGCTAGGTTATGATGACACCTAAAAAGTTTTAAAAAACTCTCGGTGCACCTATGATCTAAAGAGATAGTTGTTTTGGTCAAAGAGTGTCCTACTTAACTTGTATTTATGCATTATCTTGACCTCTGGTTGTGACACTTATTTACTATTATATTAGTATTGAACTGTCTGATTATATGTTTTCCTAATGTAATATTTCAAAATGGTGGTTTTTTGCAGAGTTTATTTGGAAATGTATTCTAAGAAAACAAGTTGAGAGGCTTTTAGCTATCATACTTGGTACAATGTCAGCTGCAATTCTTTTAGCAGAGGCGACCCTTCTACCTAGCGGAGTTGATCTCTCTCTTTTCTCAATACTTGTAAACTTGGTGAAATCAGAAGAAGTGTTTGTGCAGGTAATATTCTTTCATTTATTTTCCCTCCTAAAGCTAAAAGTTATGCATCTTCTATTATATAATACATTTGCCGTATATTTGGGGAGCAATCCTGTCATTTTGTGCAAGTGAATATCACTACTTGAGGTCCTTCTTGTAGGATCCATCTTTGATTTTGTAGATATAAAGTTTCTTAAAGAATGTCAATTTTGCAATCCGGATTCTGTTATTTTTTCCCAATTTTCAAGTTTTGCATGTCTTTCATCTCTAAGATTGGTTTTCCAGTTGAAGCATACATACTGGATGAAAGGATCTCTTGCATTCCTATTCCATTGCATCATCCTCATTCAATTGCATTTTTTTTTTATATCAGTATTCGAATATTTCCAAATTTTTAAAGATTTAGTATGACAATATGGTGCTATTTCTATTTGTCCTGTACTGGATTGTCTGGTGAAATATGCAAATCGAATTCTCTTGTTCATATGATCTATATAGCTGCTGCTTTTTTGAATGTGTGTATTAATTTTGAATCTTATAGATATTTTTTATTTATATTTTCTCCCCCTTAATTTTCCAATTGATATCTTTTCTACAGCTCTTTGTCTTTGTACCTCTGATGTATATGTGCATTTGCACATATTATTCCTTGTTCAAAGTTGGAATGTTAATGTTTTACTCGTTGACACCCCGGCAAACTAGCTCAGTCAATTTGCTTATGATATGCTCGTAAGTTTTACCTTAGCTTTATCATCATAATTTGAATCATTAGTTTGCTACTTGTACATTTTCTTTTGCTTTAAAGAAGATTCTGTGATAATTTATTGCAACATTTTTGTTAGGATGATTGCCCGTTATGCTCCTCCAATTTCATTCAACTTCCTCAATCTCATCAGTCTTAAGGAAGGCCGTAGAACTATATTTGAAAAGGTAATCTTCGCTTTCATAACAGTCATCAGCTAAATACAGGCTTAACAGAAGAAATTGAATGGAATAGAAAAATTATTTTCCTTATATGATAAATACTGAGAGTCGCACTTCAGACAAACATGGGATACTGGGAGTGCCAACTATTGTGATTTAAAATTTATAAGCCTTGCTTCATTTTCTCTCTACTTTCTTTAATTGTGCGCTACAGCATGTGAAGCACCTTTTATTTTATTACCATTTTTACAGGTGACCTCTTGCTTTCTGGAATTATGCTTTTGGAGTAAATTGAAATATTAGTGTTCATTAAAATTTTGAAAATAGAAGTTTTCATTGTAGATATTCATTGAATTTTCTGGTTTGGTTCCATGATTATAAATTAAAAATACTCGTTCTGGTTTATACACAAATTTTAGTGAGGAAACCAATTCTGTAGCCGCTGCAAGTTGCCTGTTAATTACAGGAAATAGAGTGGATACTTTTGGATAGCATCTGTTATGCTTTGGTGTAGTGATGTAGAATAGAAGTTCTAGGTACTCTTTCTTTTGAATAGGGTGTATTTTGCCTTCTTATTTTGTATTAAGACCTCTTCCTGTGTGATCTATCATATTTTCTAGTGGAGCTGGATGATCCGAGTCTAAATTGATGTTTTCCTTTAGAGTAAGGTAATCTTTATCTTTTTGACCTAGTTTCTCAGGGATGGACTTCTCCATGTCATCTATTATTTTGTATTCAACTTTTTGTTTCTGCACGAATATTTGATCTCCTTTAGGGTGCTGGAATTTCTTTTCTCCACAAATGAGGAATTTGACCAATTAACTTTGAGGGCAAACAAATTTTAATTGCAGCGAATGGGGAACATTGACACTGCTGTCCCTTTTTTCGGAGAAGGGTTTAACAAAATCTATCCACTTATTATGGTTATATACACCCTCTTGGTTGCAAGCAATTTTTTTGATCGAGTAATTGATTTCTTTGGAAGCTGGAAGAGATTTAGATTTCAAACCGAGGCAGAGGATATGGATGGATTTGATCCTTCTGGATTAATTATTTTACAAAAAGGTAACATTCAGTGCTTTGTTCTTCTTGTAGCATTAGCATTATGATAATGATGACTTGATATGCATTAATCATTAATTTTTTTTTTGTGAAATTTAATGTGATTTCACCAGTACTATCATTCAAGTACCTCTAGGATAATAATTTTTTGTGGAAAATTTTGGTTTAAATTCTATTTTTTCCAGAGAGATCTTGGCTCGAGCAAGGGCGTAAAGTTGGTGAAAATGTTGTTCCACTGGCAAGGAATTTTAACAGTACTGATATGGAAAGTGGCATCAGTAGCACGGTATGTAAACATAATCTTTAAGAGATAGACAGTCGTTCTTTTTGCGCTCTATTTTATTTGGACTTTGATCCCTTCAGATTATTGGGAAAATTAGTGGTTGATTTAATATGAACCTGATCGTCATCATTTGTCATTATCCCTGTTAGTTATTTTTTATGAAAACTGCTTTTTTTCAGGATACGACAGCTGTTGAAATGAAGGGAACGAGTGGCTTAGTTAATGATGCTACGAAGGGAAGTACTTCAAAGCCTTCCAAAGAAGATGCTCGCAAATACAGCTCAAGCAGAGAAGCCATCAGCAACAAGTACGCGGCAATTAGAGAACAGAGTAGACAGACATCTAGTCCAAAGCCAGTGGAGCAGAATATTGCCTCCGCCAAGGTCTCGTTGCTTGATACAGGCAAGTCCTCCTCCAGTGATACAACTGGAGGGCCGTCCTCTGTTTTGGCCTCAAAATGGGAATCAATGAAGACTGGTTTTCAAAGTTTCAAAGCAAATATGGGCGCCAAAAAGTTTCTTCCTCTGCGCCAAAATCAGGAAACTAAACTGGTCTCTCGTTCTGACTCATCTGATTCAGAATCCCTTGACGAGATTTTTCAGAGATTGAAACGACCATCTTCACAACATGGGAATCATGCCGATGAGGATGACGATTAAAACGGCACAAAGTAATTACTTCTGGCCCTTTCCTTCTGGATAATATAACGATTGCTCAAGTAAATGGACCCGTTTCTCTTCTTATAAACGGGGGAGGTGTACAGCTTTCGAGGGGTAAACTCTAGCTCATACCAAAATTTTTGTGGTTTAATCCTCTGTTGCAACCGAAGTCGGAGGATGATATTATGCTATACAGAGAGTGAATACGTCTATGAACTAGTTGAGTAACTAAGATGCTAGAAAATTAAATTGAAATAGCTCGTTGGTGAATACGTCTATCATTGAACCCACATTTCGGCATAAGCACCTCTTGTTGGGTTGCTGGTACATTGTTAATACCCTTGTTAACACAGCCGCTGTAGAAATGTTTGTTATGGAATATATGTGATCTCTTTGAACCAATCTGTGGATTGATTTTTACAATCAAAATTTATTCAACAAGGCTCTTCATGTATGCTGACTTGCTGCACGAGTGTTTTGTAAGTGTCGCATAAGTCCGATTTTGCGATATCCGAAATGTCAATGTCGTACGAGTCCGATTTTTATGATATCTGAAAAGTCAGCCGGTGACACTGTTGTAGATAAAGTGGTCAAGTATATGGGTTCCCCGTCAAGGGTGATGCTTGTTTATTTAACAAAATTGACGTCCATGAAAGATGAGAACTTCCCGATTCATGAATAAAAACGAATTGCATCAAATATTTGTTGTACAAGTGTAAAAACTATTAGGATAAGAGTTTGTATTAAGGGAAAATAAAATGGCGATAAAATTTAACCATAAAGTATCGGTACTCTATACATAATATCAGTATTTTGTGATTAAATTATCTCCATTTTATCTCTCTTTTATACAAATATCATTTTTTTTAGGATAATACTTCTTAAATGTTGGATTTTTTTTGAAACAAAATTACTTTTGTTTTTATATTATTTTCTATATATCCATATGAATCCATTTTTTTCTCTCTCTTTTCTATAACCAATCGTCCACATCCTCTCAATCCTTGTTGAACAGATGTATTTTGATAGAAAAGTCGAACATCTTATTAAAGTCTTTCCTATAGATTCTCAAGATATTTTAGGGTTGTTCAAGGATCTTTTCATACATTAGCTTACATATCAAGTGAAATGCATTGTGGCTTAGGTCTCCAATCTCCATAATATTTCTCTTTGTTCAAATTTCCTTGCGTCCCGTTACTCCCGTAGAATTTGATGCTGAGTTTGGTAGAGATTATTATTTTGAGAGTATAAGCTACCTTATAAGTTGTGGAACAAAAGTTAGAATATAATATAGTATAAAAAAATTAATATCAAGATTATAATTTTGTGAGGTTATAAATTAGCTTATAAGTTAGTGTTAACTATGTATTTGATATAACATTTAATCAAATTCTACACTAAACGATGTCTGAATGTTGGTGTCACAGAGCGGAAGAGAGAGAAATTCTTGTGCTAAAGTAATCAAATAATTCTTTATAATATAAGAATGGGAAAATGAGCATAACCCCCCTTGTTAATTATAAAACTAATCGAAACCCTCTTAATATTTAAAAACTAAACAAAACCCCTTACTGTTATAACAAAACCCCATGATAGTAGGATTGGCAGAAAATCTCGAATCTCAAATCCTGATCGGGTTCCCATCCCGTTTGGTCTGGGATTCGGGATGATTTTTCATCCCGAATGAAAATTTCTATCAGGATTCAGGTCTTGAATAAAAAATTTATATCGTCATGAATAAAAAATTGAGCCAGAATTTTTGATTTTTTGTTTGTTTAGAATCCCAAATTTTAGCTTAAAAAATCTCAAATCATGATCAAGATTTAGGATCACATATTATTTGGTATGAGATTCAGGACGATTTTTAATCCCAATTCAAAGTATCGGTCGGGATTTGAGACGATTTCTCTATCCCAAATAGTAATCGGGATGAGATGAAATGAGACTCGGTCGAGAATGAATTTTCCGATTACTATCCCTACAAGAGTATTTTTAGAAGATAAGAGAGTTTTATTCAATTTTTAAATATTATGAGAATTTCGGATTATTCTCATCTTCCGTCCAGAAATCGTAGAAATATAGCGTCTTCTCTGTGATAAAAAATAATAAATACAGGTCGTCAAGCGGAATTTTAAAATAGACAAATTCATTATTTCAACAGGTAAAATATTCAACCAAAATGAAAACTTTTCAAGGATGTCACATCAGAATACCAAACGAACAACTATTGGTTCATATATCATTACTCTATTAATATTATATTGCAACTACTCGTACAAATCTGTTTATTTTCACACGTGAATGAAAATTCCATTTTACATTTCGTCATCTGATTCAAAAAAAAAAAAAAGCAAAACCCAACCCAGGCGGAGCACCGTTAGGACCGAAGGGCTCACAGTCAAATCACCGACTCTGGCAACTCATATTTAAGCGCAAGTTCTTATAAGAAATATACTCCTTAAATTCGAATCCATAATTTAAAATTCAGATCTGAACTCTATATTATCAAATCACATACCCTCGACGTGAGATAGACTTTGTACACACTGATCATATCAAGAACTATATATGTAATATTACTATTTTGATTGTTTAAAGTTGAAATCCTGACAACAGGAACCTACACATCAATTAATGCCACAAACCCTAGCTCATCAATCATCATGCTAATGTTTCTGATCTGACACTAAAGAGTCCTTTGAATGCATAAGAATCTCCTTCTTCCTTTCCCTATGAAGCAATTTTGACCAAAACCCTTTTTTCTTTTTCCCATTCTTCAGCTCTCCAACAATATTTTTTCTTGGAACAAAAGCCATGGATCTACTCTTCTTCAACCCACCACTCGACATGATAGATATCGACCCCATAATCTCCGAAACGTGTCGATTATGTCGGCGCAGTCCCGGTGACGTGTTGCCGCCGGATGATGAAGCTGGAGATGAATTACAAGAATCAGAAGAAATCATCGAAGTGCTTTTCTTCATTGAAGCAGCAGCTAATTGAGAGAGTCTCTCTCTCACACAAAATGGACAGACCCCTTGAAGTTGCTTGTGATTTTGGTGCCTCTTGCATGCTAATTCTGGTTCAAACCAGCCCATCTCCATTGATTTTGTTATTTTTTTCCTTCTTCTGGCTTAACTGTTGGTTTGCTTTCGCTTATTTATAGAGGGAATTTGGATTTTGTGTGTGTGGGCTTTTTTTTTTTTTTTTTTTTTTTTTTTTTTTTTTGTATAAAAATTAATTGTTAATATTTAATTTTTTTATAATATATATAATTATTGTAGACGTTGAATTTCGCTTTCGGCCTACAATTGAGAATTTGTATGATGGAGCATCTGCGATCCTGCAAAACAAATGTAAACGGAGTGTAGAGTAGCTACCTATCGATGTGGTGGACACCGTAGGCACTCTGACGCTCAAGTCAGTGATGGTGATGAACGAAAAGAGGGAAGAGCAAGACTGAAAGTTACCTTAATATTCGTAGTTTTATTACCGTGAGGGCGGTAGGTATGTGTTTGGGGAAAACTTGAGGGTGCGAGAACCAAAACTCGAGTTGTTGAGTCAGAACTTGAGTTCTGAATGCTGAATCTTGAGTGCCTCAATCTATTAGACCCCCTCTCTTTTTTATAGGCTGTGAAGTAGCATCCTAGTTGGCTTAGGATTTCTTCGAATAGTTGAATTCTAATCCTTTTAGGAGAGAGTTATAGAGTTGAGATTGAATTAAGAGTACCTAAATGTCTTGGGATTAGGTGTAATCCCAATTAAACTTGGATTGGTCCAAGTACTTAGTTTCCTTATGGACAAAAGGATTATGATCAACATGGTTTGTGGTTCTTTGGAGGTTTTCTGGATCGTATGGGCTTCATACCATTGTGGGTATACGGGCTCGCTGGCCCTATATACGAGTCATATGCAGACTCGTCTTTTAGTAATTAGAATTCAGGTGGATTGGGCCTTGTCGGCAAGTCTGATATGTGGACTTGAGACGTAATGATATTTGAGTCTCTAATCCAAATTTAACCCGTACAATTATCTATCATAATTTATAAAAAAAATTGAATGCAAATATTCTCTCTTAGCCGAATCCAAATCCTTTACCTAAGGACAGTTTTATAGATGGCCATGTTTCCACAAAGGATAATTTCTCAATATATCTCAATTTAAATTAACAGCTTGGTGACACTTAATGGTCAGTCTAATATATATTCTTATATAATCCGGGTTACCGGGTAAAAAGAGTATTCTTTTTGTCAAATTATTTTTTCATTTAATTAGTATTAAAGCTAGATCAATAATATCAAGTGAAGAATGAGATATAATGTTCATAACAAACAAGATAAGAATAATTAATTGACAATTTTTACCTCACTTCTAAGAAAATATAATAATTTCTAAATATCAATTATTATAAATTTAAATTTTATTTAGCTACTTAACAACAATACATTATTTCATTAAACTTTTACAGTGTTTTTTTCATAATTGATTAGGATATACATTATTATAAGGATTTAGTAAAAGTGTGTATTAACTCAAATCACTTAAGTTTTTTTCGCAAGATTATATTTATTTTGTTATTCATGAATTAAAAAATAAATAATATTAAAATCACAAAGATGTGATATAAAATTATAAATTTTTATCTCAAATGATATAATACTAACCCTACAGTTGTCATTAAATAGTGCTGCATACCTATCAAAGTAATATATTCTTATTTTTTTTAATTTTAAGAATATTGGAGATTCTATACCGATATGGATACGTGAATAAACCAATGTTGTCTCAGGCTCTTACAATAGTTACTTTGAAAATAAGATGTCAAGTTCAAATCGCTGGATTATGCCTATCATTTTTTATACTGCCACATCTAGTAATCAGGACGCTCATCCTGATTATTGTTGGAAAATTCAGCATTCAATCAAAATGTGCATATGGGTGGAAAAATTATATTATGTTTCGGGTGTATATGTCATCTCTCTCACAATAATTGGGTCCCATAACTGTATGAGACCCAATTATTATGAGAGAGATGACATATACATCCGAAACATGATATACCACCTTATTTGGGTGAGGAAACCCCAGGACATTAGCAGCTTGTTTATTGCATGCATCAATTACGCATCCGCGTGGAACAGTTAGCAAAATGGACGGTCAAGATTTCCTCTAATCTAAAACCGGACCCACTTAATAGAGTCGGTTCGATAGATAAAACGTGTGGGGCAGGTATTTTTTTATTAGGGGTAGCGCAGCACGTGGCAACACTAGATTTGAATTTGATTCATAAAAAGTCGGCCGCACGAGGATTTCCAACAATCAACGAATAGATGCGCGTGCACTGCACCTTCTGACGTGGTGTGGTCGCAAAATATGGTTTGGTGATGATGTTATTAACTAATATTAATAGAGTGTTTACTCGAGAATAATGAGAATATATGGATGATAATAATTTCCATTAAAATTATTAATTTCCTTATAAAAGTATGATCCTATTTGCGCGATTTTTGTGCGCGAAGAAGAAAGAGAAACGTGTAAGGTTCAGACCTCCTGAGACAAAGTCCCAGCAAGTGGTGTTTGATTAAGTGAATAAGCATCCAAGGGGCGCAAGCACACAAATTACAGTCCTAAAAGTTATAAAACTAAAAGATAAAAAATATGCTCGTTTGAGTCTTCATTTGATCGGAGCTTTTCTCTCTGTACGAGTGAGCTTTTATAGTGAAGCTTGTAAACTGCTTGGGCAGTTCCAGTATCTCCCTGCAGCTGCTGGATCGTGTCTTCAACCGTTGAGCTGTGCGTCTCAACTGCTTGATCGTGGAAGGAAAACTGCTTGACTGCTGTAGTCGTGGGATCAACTGCATTACGTGTTCTCGTTCTAATGCTTCGGTCGTCCTGGGTTCTTTTTGTTGGACAATTATGACCCATAGCGTCACTATTTGTACAGATCACGGTGTTGTTGTACAAATTAACTATGTGACAAAGGAGATTGCTCTCTTATCATTTGTGATTAGATCACCAAGATATATAAATGATAGGGGGTCCATATGATTTGTTCCTGGATTGAGAATGATATGAGACAGTATCAGTCCACGAAGGATAAATCATTAAATATCCCTAGTCAGAGTATTATCGAGATTGGACATCGATAATGCGTAAAAGACTAGTATTACACTTGTGCACGTTATGAGGGCATAATGACATAGTTCTCATATATTTGGGTATATGATACTCATGCAAGTGTAATAGGAGGTTGTGTTTTACCGATGGTACGGGAAACAGCTTCGCTCTGGATAGACCCCCTCGGAATTCCATTGGTAGTATGACTATGTGTCTATGGAAGTCCGAAATCAGGGTAGGTGTATTTGGTCTTAACCTGAGACTTGCACCGTTAATACTTGCGACAATCAATATACTTTGGTTTTGGTCGTCCATGGCTTTAACTGGTTTCTGTGTACGCCTCTTCTGGGTATATCGAGAATCGTAGTGTGTTGGGTGTGATGTCGAGATGGAAGTATCACTCCAGTCATAGTGGAGATGATGGTCACGTAGGATACAGAACTCGTTCTCTTATATGCTCGAGCTATCGGGATATTATGACTAGGTCATGTTTATCCGATTATAGAGACTAGTTACCAGAGATCCGATATGTGCTTCGTACGGGGCAGACACAATTCCACCCCCAGGCCTAGCACGTGACATCCGATACTGGATCGAAATACGCAATACTACGTATACTACGCCTGATATAGATCACATATTCCTATAAGGATATTTCTGGAGAATTGGGTAGGCATGGCGCTTTGCTAGAAGCTAACATTGTCTTGTAAATCGGTACAAACGTAGTACTAGGTACTTACGTGTTCAGATAGTCCGACGACCGTATTTACTGCCAACATATCCAGGGATCTCATGGGTCGCTTCCCGAAGATTCACCGATGACGTATGACTCGCACTTTATTAATCTGGGATTAATTAAATGAGAGAGAAAATTTATCTGGGATTAATTACAGAGATATTTTATCTGGGATAAAATATTAATTAAAGAGAGAACGATTAATTTGGAATTAATCTATAAAATAATATATTGGATATATTATACGAAATTGGATTTCGACGCGGAATTAAAATTAGATTTTAATTCGGGCGAACGAGTTAATTTAGAATTAATTCGTTAGCGACGTGAATAGTGATTTCGCTAGGCATAATCATTTAATTACGTCGCAACGGAAAATTCGTTAATTTGGAATTAGCGAACCCGAGCCCGGGATTGTTTGCGATCGCATTCGCATTTCGAATTCGAGTGCGGCACGCAAGTCAAATCAAGCGTCAAATCGCTAGTCGCATCAAGCGTCGAATCATTAGTCACTTTGAGTGATGTGACAACTTGTCACTTGATTTGGTTGATTGATGTGATTGATGTTGGTAGTTGGAAAGCATTGATTATTTTGCTTTTTGACTTTTGAGATTTGAAATGGTTTTGGTATTTGATTTATTTTTGGAAAATAAATATAAAATACACTTAACACATTTCTTTTTACTCTCTCTCTCCATCTTACACGGTTTTAGAAACCTTCTCTCCCTCCTCTCATCTCTCTCGGCCTCAAGGCCATCTTCTTCTTCCTTCTCACTGGTTGGACCGAAAATGAAGAGGAGAAGCTAAGGAATTTTGTGGCATAATTCCTAAGTACTAGCACACCATTTGAGTACATACAAAGGTGATAGTGGACTGAACACATGAGTATGGAATCACCACTTGGAGCTTGGAGCTTTGAAGACATCCATGGCCGATTCTTGGAAGAGCATCACAGCCCACTGCCGTGCAGTCCACTACTGAGCCACTACCACTACCGAGCTTCACCAAGTGGGAGAAAATAAGTGTTCTTCGACGCATCCAATCCGTTCAATGTGAGTATGATTCCGCCATACTTTGTTGTGTATTCACATGTGTTTTATGCTTGATTTCATCCTTGGGACCTTAATAGAAACCAACACTTTTCGCTCTAATCTGATCGCTTTTCCTTTCATCGCCCTTCTTGCATTCGTCCTTCATTCCTTCGTTCTAGGGCGATTTCGCTCCAGGGTGGCATTTTTTTCTTTTGCCAACAATTGTCCCACAAATTCACCTTGATTGTACTGGAAGTGAAAATCGAGGTGGATTTTTCATCTTTTCATCCAGGTTCATTCTTTCCTCGTGCAGGGAAGACCACCACGCCAACCGAGCTAGTCACCCGGCCGATCCCTCAGTCCAGAGAATCTGTGAAGCCGGGGATTTTCGCCCCCGAACTAGTCCCCTGGCCGGTCCCTCAGTCCAGAGAACCTGTGAAGCCGAGGAGTGCAGCACCCTCCGCGCAGAGGAATACGGTCCACCGTTGTCAACGGGCGTAACCCATCCGCAACCAGGGGATGCAGTACCTTCCCCACCGAGGACCCTGGTCAGCCGTCGCTAACGGATATAGTCCATCCACACCATTACATTCCATTTCACACCTCACACTGTGTGGATGGCCGTTAGCTAACATTTTTACATTCCATTTCACACCTCATTAAGAGAAGTTTTCGCTTCCGATGGCCTTTGTTTCATGCAGATCTTCTCTTTTTCCGGCTCTGTTCTGCTCCTTCTGTTCTTTCCCTTTTCATTCGTTAGCCAAAATATTTGCTTGATTAGGGAAAACCAAGCTGAGGCGTCTTGAGTAGGGTTGGCCCTTGGCCGGACGGTTGGGAGAGGTTTTTTTATAAGCTATTTCTTCCACTCCCCTTCTTTTAAATACTCTCAAGGCATGATACTGTTCTCCTTTAAATGCTTTTCATGTGTTACCTGACCGATTGATGAGCTCTATGCCTTAAGCCTGACTCTGTCGAAAGTGACATGCAGTCTGGTGGTATTGTCACATCAACTCTGCTTTTCTTATGTCACGCGCATCAATAGTTGTGATAGCCTGGATGATGTTTCCTGGGGGACGCTTATGCTTACACCTGTACTTGGCCGATCTAGTGAAGGTCGATGCTAAGATGTCGAGGTTTGGCCGACCTATTGAAGGCCGATATTGGGGCTTGGCCAATTTAGTGACCGATGCTGAGAGTGTGACAAGCCATGGGGAGAAATTCTCGCCCTGTAATTGGTTGGGCCGTCTTTTACAGTCCCATGCGAACCCATCACTTCTACAATAAATGTGTGACTCTTCCCAACACGTTTCATCATGAGGCCCATTTAAGAGCCATTTTTTACGTCACTTCTGTGTCTCTTTTCGTCGCACGTCACTTTTACAGCGAATTGTATTCTAACACATGTTTAGGGCGATCATTCATTCTTTTCGTTTTCCCGCCGTTTCCATCCCTCGACAATTCGGGTTGCGACACATGTCCCAGGCTGAGCCTTTCGCCTATTTATATAAGGGTTTAGCCCACTCTGGTTCTTTATATACTTTCGCCCCGCATTGCAAAACTCTTGCTTACTATCGATTTACTGGTATCAATGACATCTTATTCCTCGGCTCCCAAAACCAGTTCCTCCACTTTTGCTGATTATAAGATGGCACTAGACGACCCTTCCGTGGGCACTTTCGGTGTTCATACTCTTGATGAGAATTACGGCCAGTGTGTGCTTGGTCCTATTTTTATTGAAGACCATACCATTGCCACAGCCCCGCTGGCTCAACAATTCCCTTCCTCTTCTGGTCTCCCATTTTCGGAGCCAATTAATATTTTTCCTTTGGCTCAATCTAACCCGATTCGCACGTGGCCCAAACATGACACCGCGTTCGAGTCTTGGTTCCAACGTATGCTATTGCATGCAGATACTCGCGCCTTTTTAGAGAATAATGGTTTCCTTTCCTTCATCGAACTTTCGTTGGCCTTGCCCTTTTCTGATCGTAGCCTGTTTCCTATTTCATTGCTCTTTTGGTATTCTGAGTACAATGTATTCATTTTCCCTGTTGGTCATTTTACTGTCACTCTCCGTGACATCGGTGCTCTCACCGGGCTGGCCCCTCTGGGTGCACCCATCTCGGCTTTCACAAACTGTCGTTTCCCTCCTTCTTCAATGGGCCCTTCGTCCTTTTCATTCTACTCTTCTTTTCTTCGCACATTTTCGAAACCGGCTGGTCCTGTTTCGATGTTGGAGCGAACGGCCTTCCTTCACTATTGGCTGTGCAAATACATCATTTGTGCGCCTAGCCAAAAGCCTGTGGCGGGCTACCTCCCCATCTCTTCAGACCTTGCCAATGATCATCGTTTAGACCTGACATCCTTCTTGCTAGCTGCTATTTATCGGGGCTTGGCCGTGCTCCAAAAACAACTTCGGTCGGGGGCTTCGCCTATTGCCTCTGGTCCTCTGTGGCTTGTTCAGCTTTGGTTGAGAGCCTATTTCCCTGTTTTCGGCGCCATTGATTCGAATCATCCTTATCATTGTGCCGACCTTCTTTTTGCCCAGCTTCGGCTATCTTCTTTCCTCCCTCGCACTGCTTTTGAATATTTCTATACTCTTCCTTGGGTTTCTTCTTTTTTTCCTTTCTCAGTGGGGAACAGCCCATCATTCGTTCATGATCTTCCTCACTCGGAAGAGGATGAGTCAGGTCTTCGCATATGGCGTAAGTTTTTATGCAGTCGCGACCTGATTCATGACATCCTGACTTGGGCCAATGGCAAGGCTGGAGTGGAGGTGTATTCGCCCAACTTCGTCGCCCGTCAGCTTGGCCTCGTTCAAGGATGGCCTCTTCCTTTCTTCCACACACGTTCCGCTTCTTCGGACCGTTTTAAAGTCTTTTCAGTTTCTGACATGGAGGAATCCTTATCGGAAACCCGTTCTTTACTTTCTTCTTTTGTCATAGCTCCTTTTGCTTCTTGTACATCGGTCCATTCTTCTTTTGATCGTTTCTGGCCACCTGCCCGTGAACGATTTTTTTCTCTGCCTTCTATGAGGGTATTTCCTACTATCCCATTGTCCCCAAAGTCTTCTGAGCCAACAGGGTTAAAAAAGGCAACTGAGACGGCCAAACCCAAGAAAATAAAACTCGCCAAAAGGAAACAGCCTTCCCCCAGCCGTAGCTCGGATTCAGACGTACCACTTGTACATCGTCCTAAAGTATGAGTATGAAGCCCGTCTTCTTTTGAGTTTGATGTAAATTGAGGTTCTAATTTTTTATTTTGTGCAGGTGCTTAGGATTGAACCGCCCTCTGCGACGCCCGGAACGGTCCAAACTCTGGGGGGCTGAAGCTCCTATACTTGAAGGTTTTGAGGAGGTGGGACCTGCTGATGTTCCGATTGTGCAGCTCCCATTGGATGAGGACGAAACAACCGAAGCTCCAGTCGTGGAGCAAACGCCAGAAGAGGGTGGAACTGCCGTTACCGGTGACTCGTCCGAAGCCGATCCCCAAGGTACGGAGGTACATATAGAATTTGGTCGTTCGCGTCCAAGGGTTGAGGAAATTCCTAGAAACCATCCTCTATTTGAACGTCCCTCTTCAGACGATCCTGTACCAATCGTGCATGACCCGGACGACGAGGCTGAAGTGCCAGAACCTATTTGGCCGAATGAGCCTATTTGGCGTCATCTTAAACATCTTTACCACTTAGCACGCAGGATGTCTGCCACATGGCTTATGGGGAGTTATAGGGACGTAGACGACCTTTATAGTTTGGCCGAATTGGAGTTATTAGAGGAGGCTCAGTCTATGTACAGAGACGACGTACTTCGTCGTATTTATGAGGAAGATGAGGTCATTTACATTTCTGATTCTTCCGATTCTGATTCTTTTGCAGATGCTCAACCCACCACTGCGCCACAACACTCAACGCCACAGGCAGCATCTCCGGGATCTTCAGTGCATCAGACTTCAGCCTTTGCACAGCCGTCGTCTTTGGCTCTTCCGTCTTCTCCTCCTCGAGTGGAGTCTCCTATGCCTTCAGTGCAAGATCTCTCTGCGCCTGAACAGCCGTCACCTTCGGCTCCCTAATATTTGATTCCTCTACCTGTAACTCATGTTTCGTCAGCTCAAATGTCTGCCGCTTCTGAACGATCATCGCCCCTTCGGGCAGGGTCTCCCATCCTGCAATAATATTCGCCTGCTCTGCCGTCGCCCCCTCAGGCCGCATGGCCGTCAGTTCCTGTCCCCCAGCATCCATCATCCTCAGATCTTTCGCTTTAGCAAGAACTTGTGCATCCGCAAGTTGAGGTGTTTGAGGCATCGGTGGATAGGCCATCTAGCTCTGGTTCTGGGGTGGTAAGTCTCTATTTTTCTCTTTCTTCCTCTAGTTCATGACTTTGGTTTACATCTGCTACTTTTTCCTTTGTATACAGTTGTCCGACCCACTGCTGCAATCGGTCCAGAACATTTTGGATCGCCTTGGACGCTTGTCTTCTGCTCCATTTCGGCCTTCTTCGCCTTCGGCCGGTACCAGCTCGGACCTGAAGGTCATTCGGGAAATTATCGGCTAGTATGCTTCTTTTACTACATTGGAGATTGGTTAGGCCGCTCTGCCAGAAAACATTTCCCAGTTGGATAGAAGAAGTCCTCTGAATTAAGCCGTCTACTAGCCCTCCATGCCCTACCTATATCAGTAGATGATCGGCTCTTCCTCCAAGAACTGCAGGATGATATAGCGGCCCTTATCTCTCGGTATCGCAACATACACAGTCAAAGGATTGGGCTTCGCTCTACTATAATAAAGAAAGAAACGCTCCGCGATTCTCTCGATTCCCTTCAACAGGCTCTGAGGGAGACCAATAATGAAATGGTGACCGAGGAATCGGTTCTCCTGGACCTAGAGCGATAATTACAGGACATCCAGCGCCTTGTTGAGGAGAGTCGTATGAGAAAAAAGGTTAAGAGGAGGACCATTGCT
This sequence comes from Zanthoxylum bungeanum, assembly GCA_019454045.1. NCBI lineage: Eukaryota > Viridiplantae > Streptophyta > Magnoliopsida > Sapindales > Rutaceae > Zanthoxylum > Zanthoxylum bungeanum. The sequence goes on from SKCR01042473.1 coordinate 65,886, forward strand.
ACCCAAGTGACGGAGATTGACACATCCTTGGCAGAGTACGAAGGTCTGGCCCGTATTGATTTTGAGAAAAGCTTGGCCGATTTGGAGACAGCGGGTTTGGAGGTACAAAAGGAATGGCGTCTGAGGAGGGAGACGTTTTCGGCCATAAAGGAGTCACCCAGGGATTTTCGGCGGTCTTCGGGCCATAGCCAATGATGCTTTATAGGACGTTATATCGTCCGATCTTTGTAATTTTGAGGACGTTTTCGTCCCGTATTAATGGAAATACATTATTTTATACTTTATTTAGTTTTTATTGCAAAGACATTACATTTTCATGCTCCCAAAGTGAGGGCACATATTTTTTCAAGTATTTGCCATTTATCGCCCTAGCATGTACCCTTCCGTTTAAATCTTTTAAATGATAGGCCCCGTTTGGTAACACGTCTTTTACCTCGAATGGGCATTCCCAATTAGGCGACCATTTGCCATATGCCGGATCTTTAATGCCAATTGGCAATATAGTTTTCCATACTAACTCGCCTTTTCTGAACGATTTAGCCACGACTCTGAGATTGTACTCTTTGGCTATTTTTCTCTTTTGTGCTTCTAAACGATTCAGCACATCGCATTTAACATCGTCCAAATCTAGCAAATTCTGGATCATTGCTTCGTTGTAATCTTCCTCCGTCAACTCCTTTTGCAACATCACCCTAATGGATTCAATATTCATTTCTACCGGTAGTACGGCCTCTTGACCATATACTAACTGAAATGGCGTGACCGAAGTACTCGTTCGTGGTGACGTCCTATAGGCCCATAGAGCCTTACTCAAACATTCGTCCCATCGCCTAGCGTTATCTGTCACCATCTTCCGAATCAACCCCTTGAGGGTTTTATTGGACGATTCTGCCTGACCGTTTGACTGAGGGTAATACGGAGTGGTGTTTACCAACCGGATCCCGTATTCGGCCAGGAAGCTTTTTACCTTCTCACCATTTAACGAAGTGCCATGATCTACCATTATTGTTTGCGGTATACTGAATCAGTGGATGATATACTTTTTTATGAACTTGATGATCTGCTCTAAGGAGATTTCCACTACCGAAATGGCTTCCACCCATTTGGTAAAAAAGTCGGTAGCAACGATAATGAAAGTATTCATTTTGCTTGATGCAGGATATATTTTCCCTATCAAGTCTATCGCCCATCCTATGAATGGCCATGGTTTAATGACGGGGATCATTTCGGTTGCTGGTGCTCTCTGAATGGGCCCATGCTTTTGACAAACAATGCATCCTTTGGCATATGAGATGCATGATTCTCCCATCTTCGGCCAATAATAGCCGCTCCGTATAATCAGCCATCTCATCTTTATTCCGTCCTGGTGAGCCTCACAAACACTTTCATGTATCTCGGCCATGATAATTTTGGACTCCGATGGCCCTACACATTTCAACAACAAGTCGTCTTGGCGTTTTTTATACAACACATCTCCTGATACCACATAATTCAAGGCCTTGAGCTTTAGCCTTCGATCTTTCCCACATTCGGGCTGTTTTATAAATTCTTTGATCTCGCTCCTCCAATCGTCCTCCTTTTCAATTTCAATGGCCATGACATTTGTCCCCTTCTTTCGTCGTATCAGGGCCGGCTTACCTCGTCGCTTCTATATATACCATCTATGTTTGCTTGCTTGTACCCGGAAGCTGCTTGGGCCAAATTTTGGCCATTTCGTTCTTCGTCCTCGGAACGTGTTCCAATTTCGCATGGTCAAATTGATCTACCAATTCTTTAGCCACATCCAACAGCGCCATGACTGATGGGCTTTGGCATTTGAAGGTTTTGTTACCTGTTGGATCACTAATTGCGAGTCTCCTTTAATAGACACGTGTGTTACCCCCATATTGAGAGAGTACTTCCAAGCCAAATATCATGGCTTCGTATTCAGCCTGGTTGTTAGTGCAATGTTCATTTAACCTGATTAAGAAACGGAACGATTCACCCAATGGGCTGACTAAGACTATCCCCATCCCTGCTCTTTTTTGTTGTACTGGACCCATCAAAATACACCGTCCATGGTTTTAGACTGCATTCGTCTAAATCCATTTCTATTTCTCTGACGGTGCTCAAACAGGGGTGGTCAGCTAAGAAATCTGCCAAAGCTTGATTTTTTACAGCCTTTTGGGGCTCATGTCGTATATCGAATTCTGATAGTGATAAAGACCAGAAACCAACTCTTTGATGCAAGATAGGACGAGAAAACATGTACTTTATTATATTAACTTTAGTGATTAAGTACACTATATTCGGCCTAAGGTAGGCTCGTAGTTTAGTACATGTAAAATACAAAGCCAAACATAATTTCTCCATTGGAGAATAATTACATTCATAATTTAGCAATTGTCTGCTAATATAATAAATGGCTCTTTCGACGTCCGTATCTTCGTCTTGCGCGATCATTCCAGCGATAGACTGTTCTTCGACCGATATGTACAACTTCATTGGCCATCCTGGCACAGGGGGTACCATCACCGGTGGTTGTGACAAAAATTTCTTTAGGCTGTCAAAAGCCTTTTGATGTTCTTCGGTCCAGACGAATTCTTCCTTGTCCTTTAGCCTCAATATGGAGGAGAATACTTTAGTTTTTCCTGTACAATTAGAGATAAATCGTCTCAAGAAATTAATTTGCCCTAAAAATCTCTGCAATTCTTTCTTATTTCAGGAGGTTTAGCTTCAGTGATTGCCCGAGATTTATTAGTATTGATCTCAATCCCCCGTTGGTGTACTAGAAATCCTAGGAAGTTTCCTGCACACACCCCGAAAGCAATTTGGCAGGGTTTAACTTTAGTTTAAATTTTCTCATTTGCTCAAAAGCCATTGCTAATTGGCTAAAATAATCTTCCATGGTTACAGATTTGGCCACTATATCGTCCACATAGACCTTTACAAATTGGCCGATCATATCATGAAAGATTAAATTCATGGCCCGCTGGTAAGTGGCCCCAACGTTTTTTAGGCTGAACGGTATTACTACCCACTCATAACACCCTAAAGAACCTGAGCACCTAAAAGTCGTCTTATGTACATCGTTTTTGGCGATGTAAATATGATTATAACCTGCATATCCATCCATAAAAGAATATACTTGATACCTTACCGTGGAGTCTACCAAGGAATCTACTGTCGACATGGGGTATTGATCTTTGGGTGTTGCTACGTTTAAATTCCTAAAGTCTATGCAGATTCTTATTTTTCCATTCTTTTTCCTGACCGGGACGATATTTGACAACCATTCTACATATCTTGTCGTCCTAATAAATTTTGCCTCTAAAAGGCGCTCAACCTCTTTCTTAATATCGGGCATGAAATTGTGTGGTCTATGGCTCGACATGATTGGCAACCTATGCTCTACTAACGTCCTATCTAAACCGGGCATTTCATTGTAGTCCCAGGCAAAACAATCTTTGTATTCTTGTAATAAATGGATCAGTTTTTCGCGTACCTGGGCCTCTAGTTCCTTGCTGATGTAAGTGATGCGTCTATTGTCCTCGCTTCCCAAGTTTACCTCGTCCAATACATCCTATGCCCTTGACATGCTCGCCTTATTTCGTCCGTTCATAGCGTATTCTTCGTCCTCTCGCTCGCTCTTGTGACTTCCTTCCAGCAAACAATCTATCCCACATGCCTATCTTATCCTGTCTTCTGTCTGGTGTGCTAATAGTTTATCCCTAAAGGCCGAGATCGCGGCCTAAGCTTCGGCCTCACTTCCTCATTCCGTTACATAGGCCATCAGATTGGCCTTAGTCGCCACAAGGGCGGCTTGTTCCTTACTCTGTCTGCACTTCATTCAAACTGCTGCGCGTTGGCTCTCTAAAGACCACTGTGATTGGCCTTGTTTGCACGAACAAATCATTTAGCAGACCTGCGGGGTATGGCTCATCATTTTGAGCCACAATATTCGAACTTTCCCCTTTAGTCAGGACTCTGGTCGGCCCGTAATTTCCTTCGTACATGAAGTATTCGGCCAAATTTGTCTCTGCAGCGAAAGGCTTATTGTCGGCATGTACCACTTCCACTTCATCTCTCTGGATCCAGAAAACTAAGCACTGATGAAGAGATGAAGGAACACATCGACTGCCGTGTATCCAATTCTAGTCCTAGAAGCATGTTATATGTTGTCGGCCCATCTATAACAAAGAATACTACTGTTTTTGTAGCGCTTCCCACTTGCAAGTCTAGTGGGACAACCCTTTGGCCATTGTCGCTCCTCCATTGAAACTCATTAGCACCACTTCCGTAGGGATGAGGTCTCCTCATCTGACTTTGCTAAACGTCCTAGCATCCTTACCGGAATTGCATTGATGGTTGCCCCATTATCGATCAACACCTTGGTGACATGTATCCCATTAGCCTTCGCTTTTACATACAACGGCCGAAGGTGTTTTGTCATTTGTGGTGGTGGCTTTGGGAATATCACCTTCCCTGATAGGCCTATCTGCTCACTCTCGTCGCTGGCCCGAGGCATTTCTCCTCATGTATCCCATCCAGGAGGTGGTAACGTGACTGGTGCATTGTACGAGACATTATTGATAGCCAATCTTCGCTTTTCTGTCCTGGTGATTGTCCATCTTATTTTGGGCGTCCCATATAGGACGAGGTATGGAGATCGTCCCAAGTCCTCTCCTAACGTCCATACTGTGGGTTGGTGCTCAGAGCGCCAATTCCGGTTGTATTTCTGTTAAATACTTCTGTAAAACATTATTATTATGAATAATATATGTAGTTCTATAATATAATCTATCTTTCTATGGTAAAGACGTAATGACCCGAGAATGATTAGTCATGATACAGTTGCAAAAGCGTCGCAACGGACATTGAGAAGTATCATGACGTTGTCATTCTCAGACAGTTCCTGGTCAAGGTTTACACTACTTGGTCAGTATAGTAAACCCGTTGAGACCGGTACATGTCGTATACTGGAATATATGATTCCAATGGTTCTTAATGAACCATTAGTCTTGGAGACTAGTATAGACGTGTAGGGGTTTATAGCGGATAAAAACTGAACGTCTCACCGAAGATTCTTAATGGATGGTACACCAGCGTCAATAAGAATCTTCTTGGGTTGAATAGCACTTGTGATTCTTAGACTTGAGATGCCATTGTGGGCACATGAGACATCTTCTACACTTAGACGGCAGTCACGTCACCGATCTATTTAGATCAGACCTCCGCCTGTTCGTTGGGTGTAGACAGATCCTCAGGGTGTCCTATGTGTATCAAGATAGGATCCTTCAGTTCTGTGTATCAGAGCATAGGTAGTCCATATGATTAGCAATCAGATAAAACCATGGGCCCGTGGTAAAGTTTAGAAGCTAGTTCTAAACATTCTTTTGAGATTGCTAATAGAATAGTCGACTGGATAATCCCGATAGAGATTTGACGTTTACATCTATATCTCTGGTATTTATCCGGATACCTGTGACGGAGGAATTATACATTTTCCATGACCTCGACCTGTATGGTTCAGCGTGATTATCCGTGATCGTCATAATCCACGGGTGGATAGATTATGGACACGAATTTGATTTCGTGACGGATATACCTGAATCTAGAGAGTCTCAATAATGAAACATACTCGTAGAGCACTAGAGCAACATTAATAAATAATATTGATTATTTATAAAGTCGTTTAAAGGTTAAACGCAAGATACGTGCTAAAGGGACTAGATAGTCATTTGCCTAATTATTGTGTATTTACATTTAATACTTGATTAATTTAAATACACATTAATTAATAGTCAAAATGAGTTATTTGAATTTTATCCTAAATGAATATATGTTTTTAATATTTAATGTAAATATTATACATATATTTAATATATTTGTATTTGATTAATTAATTAATTATTTAATTGTTAAATGATTAAATTAATTAAAATATAAATATCTTATGTAGGATATTTGAAGTAAATGACATTAGTTGCAATTGTTGACTTAAATAAATATCCATAAAGTGTTTTAGATATTTGTCAAGTTGATTAAATGACTTTGAAATGAATTTGAAATGAAAATATTTGGTATATGCTTGTTGTTAGTTTCGGCCAAGGCATTTCTTTCACAAGTATATATTGTTTTCATTTGCTTTTCATTTAGATAACCTAATACACTTTACTAAAACATAAAACTCCATTGAAGAAAGACAAAGGAAGCTTGAGAAAAGAAAGACAAAAATAAAAAGATTGGATTTTTAGTAAGTTTCTTGAACTTGATATTAGTAAGGAATTTGTTCCTTAGGTTCTAGGCTTTAATATGTGACATTCTTAGGATGTTTTTTTCTTTGTTCCTTTTGTTTTTGTTGATGGAAGTTTTGGTGGATGTGTAAAGCATGTGTGATGAAGGAAGTGTTATGACTATTGTATTATAAACATTCTTTTAAGGTTTTTGAAACCATGTTGCTAATCTAGAGTTATTGACCCACTCTTAAATGACCTAGATTTGATCTTGAGTTGTTTCATTGTGTTGAGACTTGGATTGGATGGAAGAATGATGATTGAAGTAATTGATTTAATGTATTTGGTCTAATTTGTCCAATTTGTTGAAATTCTAAAATTAGGGTTCATGACCAATTCCAAATTTGGGGCTTTTCATATATGTTGTGTATTTGTGTGTGTATATGATGCATATAAAGTTTCATGTTCATTGGATTACATCTTGATGTGTTTTGAAGCATGAAATGACAAAGTGCACCAAATGGGACATTAGTGAGGCTCTCGGCCAATAAGAATTTTTAGGGATTTTGTTGCTTTTGGTGTTTTGATGTTTTGAACATCATAAGTTCATCTTGGAAATGATTTAGAATCATTCAAAATTGATTAGATCAATTTCGGACTAAAATGGACAAAAATACAAAGTAAGGGTATTTCGGTAAATTCACTTAAATATGATTTATTGAATTTATTTTCATAATTTGATTATTGGAATGTTAAATAAATATGTTTATTTAATTAATCCGAGAAAAAGTTTTGAAACCTGAAAATCAGATTTTCACCGCTTCCGCTGCGTTACCGGATTCACCCCCTAAAAACCCCTACACATACTGCAGGGTTTCCGGCCTCGTATAATTCTTTGAGAAGCCGATTCTGCGATATCCCTCTTCTTCGGGCTTCGGTCATGACGTCTATTTCTTCTTTTACGTCGGTCATTTCCTCATCTGAAGCTTCCCTATCCGTTATCGAGAGCGCTGCAAATTCTGCCTCATCACTCTAATAGACATCTTCGCTTGTTCCAGCTTCCCCACTGTTGTCCCCCTTGAATTCTCTGGACAGCAAGTAATGGTTGGCCACAACTGGTGGCATGCTGCCGAACTGAATGACAATAGGGGGCTCATCGTCGTCTGTTTCGTCCCGTTTTCGTCTGTCAAACTTGGCGCGTTCTTCGCAGCTCGTTATTTTCCCTTCTTTATCGTCACTCTCCTTGTTATTTGCCTCCGATTTCTCCGTGATACGAGGACTACGGCCTATGGTCCTCACCCCACCTTGTTGGTGCATCATACGACCATAATTTCTCTAGTGTCTCCTTAATTGCGTCCTCGTCATTTCATCCACGGGAGGATAGTTCCTGCCTGGGCGTTGCCCCGAATACGGCCTTCGATACGAATGCCATATATTGGGCTGATGAATTTTCGACCTAAACGTCCTCACATTTTGTACGAAGTTTGAATTTTCGCCATAAAACCTTGGTGCAAAGGTCCGTGGTTGACATATTACTGGCTCTTTCTTTAAGGGCCTTTCACAATTGTCTTCCAACTCCCTCATCCACTCTATATTGTTCCTGCATCGTACACAAAGGGTTTGCTGATCCTTCTATTTTTGGGGTGCTTTAATCCTTTCCAGAGCGCTTGGACGATGTCCATTCTGTTCTTCATCTGGGACCAACTTGAATCTTGGCAAATTGGTAAGGTCTGAGTTGATCATGTTTAATTCCACTGGCTTGGGAAACGGGTTTTCGTCCACGACCATCTTTTTTTCGAACGTTATTCGGCCAGATTCTATAGCATCCTGCAAAAAATTCTGAAAGACAAGACATGTATTAGTTGAATGAGACCATGCATTATGCCATTTACAATATTTTTTACTGCCGATTTGCTCGGAGTTTGGCGACGTATGGCTGTCGCTCAAACTGATCTGTTTGTCTTTGTACAATTGATCGAATATGGCGTCGACCTTTGTGGTATCAAAAGAAAAGTTTCTCCCCTTTTTATCGTTCTTTTCTTTGGCTTGGGGTTCGGCCCACGTCTTACAAATGTACGGCTTTCCTTTAACCAATTCGGCCAAACACAAGTCGGCCGATTCAACGTCCATTTCGCCTACTTCATAATCGATGCTCCAGTAATACGTCCCTTTGCTAGAATTTTTCATTTGCTCTTCCTCCTTAGTAATCGTTCATAACGTAGCACGCTGGTGATGAGCTGAGGGAGGTTCCAAAAAAAACGATCTTGAAATTTCTTTTTCAATTCAAAATTGAGGCAACTTTGAGCGATTCTCACGAACTCTTTTTCTGGTAAAGGCACGTAACATCGGCCTCGAGCTACTTTAAACCTTTGTAAGAATGTTTCAGCCCACTTTCCTGGCAACTGTCGTAGGTTTGCCAGGTCGGCCAAAGCCATTTCGGATTCGGCTTTGTAGAAATGTGCATGGAACAACTGTTCCATTTGTTGCCAATTTTCTACTGAGTTGGCCGGCAGACTGACGTACCAGAAGAACGCTACTCCTGACAATGAGCCGTGAAATAACCTTAACTTATGGAAATCCGTGACCTCTCCACACTGAAGGTTAAATCGCCCTATGTTTTCCATGGTAGAAACTTCCCCAGACCCCGTAAATAGGGAAAACTCGATATTTTGTAGTTTCTAGGCCATGGATACGCCACTTCGATCCAATCAGGATATGGCTTCCGGTACCTTGGCCGAATTGGCCGTACTCCCAGACCGAATTGATTTTGGAGGATGTCGGTCACATGTTCCCTTAACATGTCATTACCATTAAATGGAATCGCTATGGGGGGTGGTGGTTTTGGTCCTCTCACAAGTGAGACATAATCATGATTCTGTCCCTGAGAAACCTGGGCGCCTTAGGGCAACACCACCTCGTGTTGTGCCATATTTGGCCCCTGGTGTAGATTTGGCCCTAAATATGGGCAATTGTCCCCACAACTTGTTCCTCCCCTAGAATTCGTAGGGACCGTGATTCCTTGTGGGAGAACATTACTCGGACCAGCCTCCTGCTGCTTGGTGCATGGGAAGGCGTAGTCCACGGTGGGGCTGTCCCCCCATTTACACATTTGGCCATCAATTCGTTCAACGAACTCAAGTGTTTGGCCATATTTTCATAATGTGAGTTGCTAGTCGAGACAAATCTATCTATGACATGAGCGTTTTGTAACCTAACATGTTCAACAACATCTTGTGTGAATTCAATGAACAATGCACGAACTGCATTAGGGATAAATTCTCGCATCGGTTCGTATCGACTAGCTTCTGCCAGACCCTCGAAATGACCCACCACGGCTGGAACGTGGGACTGGTTGGTTTGCTCTTGTCCTCCTTCCTCCGCACCTGGGCCAGTTTGAGTGTTTCTTTTCGGAGGCATCTCCACTTCTTACACCAATTCTCCCACTGTGGTTGCCAAAAAACTGTTTGCGCGATTTTTGTGCGCGAAGAAGAAAGAGAAACGTGTAAGGTTCAGACCTCCTGAGATAAAGTCCCAGTAAGGGGTGTTTGATTAAGTGAATAAGCCTTCAAGGGGCCCAAACACACAAATTACAGTCCTAAAAGTTATAAAAACTAAAAGATAAAAAATATGCTCGTTTGAGTCTTCATTTGATCGGGGCTTTTCTCTCTGTACGAGTGAGCTTTTATAGTGAAGCTTGTAAACTGCTTGGGCAGTTCCAGTATCTCCCTGCAGCTGCTGGATCGTGTCTTCAACCGTTGAGCTGTGCGTCTCAACTGCTTGATCGTGGAAGGAAAACTGCTTGACTGCTGTAGTCGTGGGATCAACTGCATTACGTGTTCTCGTTCTAATACTTCGGTCATCCTGGGTTCTTTTCGCTCTAATCAGATCGCTCTTCCTTTCATCGCCATTCTTGCCTTCGTCCTTCATTCTTTCGTTCTAGGGCGATTTCGCTCCAGGGTGGCATTTTTTCTTTTGCCAACAGGCCCACATATTTGTGAGTGGGAAAATAGAGTCTCATTTCCACCACCCTCATGGAAATGAGATTCTCATTCCCATTATTAATAATAAATTATAATATTATCCATAAAGTAATTAATTAATATTAATTTATAAATAATAATTAAATTGTATAAATAATAAATAATTAATCAATAATTAATAATTAATAATAAAAGAATATTTAACATTTTAACAAAATAATAATTTAATAAAAGAATAAATTAATATTTTAATAATGTAATACATTAAAAATTATTTAATAAGTAATAATTAATTAACACTTAAATTATAAAAAATAAATAAATTTAATCAATAATAAAAAATAAAATAATATTTAATATTTTAATAAATTAATAAATTATTATGTAGTAATTTAATACATTAATAATTTAATACTTAATTAATACTTAATTTATAAATAATAAATAAAACTAATCATTAATTAATAATAAAATAATATTTAATATTTTAATAAAAGAATAATTTAATATTTAGTAATTTAATACATTAATAAAATAATAATTAATTAACACTTAAATTATAAATAATAAATAAAATTAATCAATAATTAATAATAAAATGATATTTAATATTTTAATAAAAGAATAATTTAATATTTAGTAATATAATACATTAAAAATTAATAATAATTAATAAATAATAAGTAATAAATTAATATATAATTATAACTAAGAGTATTTTTGTAACTTGTTAACAACTCATTCTGATTACTAGACAAAGTAAACACATCAATGGTAATACTACTTCATTCCGATTCCGATTTCTACTGCTAAGTAAACAACTTATTCTAATTCCGATTTACCATTCTCATTCTAGCCCATTCCGATTCCTTCTCATTTCGATTGCGAGTATATAAACACACCATAAATCTGCACCAATATCGTTACCATTTGGGAAATTATAAAAAACAAGTAAAAAAGTAGTTTATAGTACAAATAATCATTATTATGTTTTTATTAATTAATCAAATGAATTCTATTTGAACAAATTAATCTTGAAACCAACTTATAATAGTAAAAAATAATGACAGTACGATGGGTGTGCGATGTCACCCATCGCATCGTCATTTTGATGTGCGACATGTGTGAGCCATAAGATTGTCACACCTATCACACAATCATGGTGTACGCCACTTAAGATTAGCATTTTATCGAACATCTTGTTATTCTATTACTACCTATAATTTTTAACAAAATCTAATACATTTAATCTCTAGATATACCATCTCACTCAAGTGAAGTTCATCAAAATATTTTTAAAATAATTTAAAAGAATGATAAAGTAAGAAATCATACATAAATTTTAGAGGTTTGTATATGGAATTTGAGAGAAGAGTATGTTGAGAGCATGATAGATCCTTGATTACGCCCAAATATGACTTGCGGTTATCGCAGTATAGCTGGGGTGTCGATTCCTCAAAGAGAAGGTTACAATGGAACTAATTCACTTAAGCAAAAACGTTAACGGTAACTTAATAAATAAAACGATAAAATTGGTAATTAAATTAAAGATAAATAAAATAATGAAAAGATATTAAAAGATAATGGCAGAGAAAAGTAGCAAAGCGTTAGGAATCCCTCTTGCATCAAACTCCTATATTCAGTTATTAATTCCTATTACTACTCAGTTGAGGGTTTCACATCCCAAACCAACAACCGGAAGATATTCAATTCTACACATATTCAAATTCTAAGGTAATTAATGATTATTTTCCCTATGTTAACAGCACACAAAAGTCATCGTTACGAGCTATCTAACGTCGACAATATACCCTCAGGCAATACTGCAGCAGAAGGCCAACACATAAAATGACTTTTACCAGTCACAATTAAATTCACAAACCACACATAGAAGAAGCATGACTAGATCTATATGGGATTTAACAAAACATAATTTCTTGATTAAATAATCGAAAGATAATAGAAAATAACAACCATTAATTTTATTAAACGATAAAAGGTACTTAGGAATCAAAAACATAAATAATAGAATTCAAAAACAAGAGTTCATCCCTAGCTTTGCCTAGGGGATTAGTTCCCCATAAAAGAAATAAAAATAACCCGGGATTGGAGAGAATTATTATTCTGAATCATCACGGCTCCGCGTCCCGGCTTTCGCGGTATGGTTTCTTCTATTGTTTCTCTCTGCCTGAGGCTAGGGCTCTCGACTTCTCGACAAAACTGCCTGTTTCTCTGTTTATGCGCAGCCACTGCTTCACGCATGGAGAGCTCGGCTGTTCTGGTTTTTATGTATTTGTCTTGTTGCGCAGCCTCTGGAGTTTCACGCAATTATGCGCAGCCTACGCTGCTAGCTCCCCCCTCTTTGGTTGCGCACTCTCTTTGGCTTTAAATAGCCAGTGAATATTGAAAACCAACACTTTCTAAATTAATGTAATGATAAGAATTATATAATAAAATATAAAATATATTACTAAATACTTAACAATAAGTCCGAATAAGTAATGTTTCAAAGTACATTTTCATGCACTTATCACAACCCCCAACCAGCTTATTGCTAGTCCCTAGCAATTCAAGCGCAAAATAAAATAATACTAAACTGAATAAATAAATAAAAACTATCTAAGCCACTTTCGTAGGGATCACGATTGCATTTAGCGTATGCAACAAGCCTTTAAACCCCTAGGTGTCCCTAGTGGACGAGTTATAGTCTCGTGAGGGTTTACAGCGACGACACCCACAAACGTCATTCGTTGTTGATTAAGCAAACCTGGTCATTTTGCTTGTAAACCGTCTCCCCGGCAACGGCGCCAAATTTTTGTTTCTTGCGCAAAATATTTTCATGCACTTATCAATCCTGGTGGAGAAAAGAAAAAATAATTAATAGAGTATATCTGACATTGTTGGTGTTCTTGTATTTGAGATTGCATGAAAAGGAGAAAAGAACAAGAATAAACGGTTGAGAGGAAAACTATCCATAATTACAAAGAAAAATGGGTGGAGAAGAAAGAAATGTTTGGTTTTTTAAATTTTGAGGGTATTTTAGTTCAAAAATGATTGATTTGGTTAGATTGGATATAAAAAGGGAAATTTATAAAACTAACCAAAAAAAAAATACACATTTGCCAAAATGAGCTACAACGTTTCTCATTTGCATTTCCAGCCATAGTCTTCGAAGTGTACTTTGGAAAATATGAATTCTCCGAATTACTTCCCGAAATTGGATAAAAATTCAAAGATCCAAAGTTTTGACTTCGGATCTCTGAAGTTTTTTTTATTAAAAACATCGAATATCCGATCTATTACTTTGGATCTCCAAAGTCTTCTATGAATTATTCTTCAGATTTCTAAAGTTTGAAAAATTATTTATAAAACCAGACATTCCTCATTTGTTCTCACTATAAAAATTTAGCTTCATTTTTTGCCATCTGAAGTTTCTTCATATTCTCTTAAGTTTAAAATGGAACAAATATCTCTAACTTTCTAAAAGGAGGGGTATTGGAAGAAATTAGATAATGGATGCGATGAATACAGATGAGGATATATTTTTAGAGTTAGTTGCTGCGGGCATAACTTATGAGCAGTTACTTAACATGTTGTATGTGTTGGGGCGGTTGTGGAACCCCTAGGGTCGGATCGGTGCCTCACGCAGTGAAAGTGGGTCTAACCCATGTATATCAAACATGAGTATATTTTTAATAATTTAATGAAATACTATATTCCATTACGAGTGTATAGGAAAAAATCAGGGCTGAATCTGAGTCCGAAAGCTCAAGAACGAGAAAAAACAAGTTTCAGAGCGCGACTAGCACTGCAGTGCGTGCTACAGTGCGCGCGCTGGTAATTTTTTTTGTTGTCTTTCAAATGCTTATAAGGATTCCTTCAGGGTCTTTTACCCTAATTCATTCCAACATTCCCTAAATACTTTCAAACACCCAAAATTAATTTTTAATATCAAAACCAACATCAACACATGTTAAAGAATAAAATCATGTTTTTCAAAATATTAAATATTTTTTCACAAAAACATAAAGTTATTCTAAATATGCACATGTGTAAATTTTGAATCTAAAACAAAAACCAAATTAGAATCGCACAATGAAGTGACTCATGAATAATTTTAGGTCACTCAAAGGTGGTCAAGTGATTCTAGAATGGTAGCCATAACTCCAGGCTATCATCTAGAGTTCCAAACTCAAATTTAATGTTCCATGTCCAACATGAATATTTTGACCCAATCACAAGCATATTATTTTTATGCTTCCAAAGCACCAATACACAATTCATTAGCCTAATTTCAACATCAAGCTATGTTATTATGTATCTAATACATAATACATCATTTTATGTTTCAGTAATAATAACTCACTAATGAAAACATCGCTTTAGAGAATATCAAACTTACCAAGATCCAATATTCTTCTCCTTTTTGAAATATTGTAGAGAGCTTCCAAAGTTAGCAAGCTTGACTCCAAGATCAAAACTTGATTCCAATGCTAGCAAGCTTCATTCCAAGATCCAATCTTGATTTCTCGTTATTGAAATATAGTAGAGAACTTTTAAAGCTTCTCTAAACACTTATTTTACTTAGGCTAATATTTCTAATTATTGCTTGTTTTAGCTTTCACAAGCTTAAATTTCTTAAACTCAAGCTTAATTAAAAACTTGCTCAAACTTGCATTTTATAGCAAAACTTATGCAATTTTTAATTAATAAAAGTCTTAATCAACTTGTAGGTTGGCTTAATCCAAATTGTCCAAATATGTATAATTAGCGTGACTAATCACCTTTGTCTACCACTTTGATTTAATCCAATTAATCAAGATAAAGTTTAATTAATGGATTAGTTAAATGTCTACCACTTTGATTTAATCCAATTAAATCAAGACAAGTACACCTATTATTATATATTTGTAATTACTAAAATATCCTCCAATGGTAAAGATATTTATGAAATTACAACAAAGCCCTTGTGTGATTTTGGATTAATATAATTAATTCAATTAAGTCAAAGTAAATAATTAATGTTATCCAATAACACTTAATTATTTTAGTTGATAATTATAATATCAAATATAATTTATTATCGAACATTATCGGCTATCCAAATGCTCAACGAGTACACTTCATATTGTGGGACTCTTTAAGTTCAGACACGTTCGTCATTTAAGCCTAACTTATATGTACATAATTCAGCCACCTCTGAATTCGTGAAGAACACGAACGACCTTTTTGAACCATACAAGTCGAGCTCATCACATATGTTTAACAATCCCTTCGTCGTAGGCTATCCGAGTTGTGCTTACGAAACATAGATTATACCGTCAAGATTTCGAGGCACACATCTCATGTCGATATGTCCACGATTCTTTACAACTAATCATAACACCATTTTTGATATATGCAATCCACCCTAAGTTATCGACTTTGGCCAAAGTCTTAAGAATTGTGACTTACTCACATGGATACCTAAACCTCTTATGGTACACATATGGGCCGACGGATCCTATCTTGATACGCACTTGATTAACGAGGGTATCGGTCCACACCCAACGAAAATCTAACGGTTAGACCATGAAAGGTCTCTGACATATATGAAATCAAAGTGTGAAGGATCGTACATAAAATCAATGTTATCCTATAGTCAAAGGATCACATATGCTACTGGACTGGAGGAGATTCCTATTGACGGTGGTGTGTGATAAGTGGGAAATATATCAATATTTACCACCCATTATACTTAAAATTTTATATAATTTCTTGAGTTTTGTGAATATTTTGATGTATTTTGTGTTTTTTTTTTGTAGATAAATAAGATTTCAGGACTCACCGGAATCAAATCAGGGCCAAAATAACGAAAAATGGAACAAAAGGGCAAAAATGGAAATTATGTGTCGCGACGCACACACTCTCTGAGTCGCGACGCGCTGTAATTATTGAGCTGCCAACACTTGTCATCTCCACGTCATCGTTATATCAGCGCGTGTGTCATCATGACGTCAGCCAATAATTCAGTCTGACGACACATCATCACTAACGTCAGTATGACGTCAGCACAATAATTCACTCTACCGACACGCGTCATTATTTATGTCAGCATGATGTCAGCGTTGCAACGTGCAAGCCTTCACGCGTCACGACACCGAGCCAATAATTCTACCGACAGCCACGTCTCATCATCTTGTCAAAGCCGCGTACACGTGTCAAACATCAAAGGCGCGTCGCGACGCGTAAACCAAATTTTACCTATAAATTGAGGCCGAATTCATTTGAAATTTTCTTGGGATTTCCTTAAAAATACTAAGAAGATTGTATCTTGTTTATTTATTTATATTTTTCTTGTATTTAATTTTTATTTTAAGCAATAGATCTTTCTTTATTTTACTTTTCAATATGAGTAGGTAACTTCCATTTGCTGTGGTGAAAGGTAAAGCTTTTATTATTATAATTTAGATTAATCTCCCTTAGTTATAATATATAAAATATTTAAAAACCTGATTTAATGAGATACCGCCTTTATGGTCGGTTGGACTTAATTAAATTGATTTTAACCTGACTTAATTAGATACCGCATTTTTTGTCGGTTGGAATTAATCAAAAATCTGACTTAATCAGGATACCGCCTATATGGTCGGTTGGTAATGTCATGCAAATTTATATATTATAATAAGAGAGATTTCTAAATTAGAAGTAATAAAAGTGGATCCTCTAACCCCATCATGTTACTTTATTATTTTATTTTAGCTTTTTAATTTCAAGTTTATTTTATGTTATTTTCTTTATTTTATGTTTTTATAGTCCTAGATATATATTGTAACTAAATACCGTATCTAGGGTTGTGATGAATTCCAATATCATCGGTTTATAAGTTGGTTATTTCATGTTTTGGGTAATATATTGGTTTATTTATTGAGTCTTAAGCTTAATGCTTCTTGTTAACTGGCCACTAATAAGATCGATTTGGTAAACTTAAAATAAACTTGACGAAGGAATATTAGGTTTCAGCCTTAGACTCAATAGCTCACGATCTCACCTTAAAGCAAAAGACTCTTAGGTAGATTTCCTTCCATGATAGACATATACTTGTCGGGCGGGGGTAGCCACAATTGGAACTTAATCTTAATGAATTCAGGTAACTTGGTTAACACAGACATATGATTAATTGGGTTATTTTGAGTGTTTGCATCTGACCATTCGATAGAGGCTTTTGCATATTTTCGTGTTCCAAGTTAATAAACCGATATATTGCACAAACATGAGAAAATCACTTCATCTTTAAAAGATATTGGAAGGATTCACAACCCTAGATAGCTTTATAATATTGATTTTTCCTTAAATTCACTTTCACATTGTTTTATTTATTTGTTTCAGATAAAAATCACCATCCAACCAACAATCAATCAATTAGATACTCGTAGACATTTAACTTCATAAATTGATAGCTTAGGTATTAAGTCCTCATGTGATCGATACATTTTATACTACTTGAGCGATACGTGCGCTTGCGTTACATGTGTGTTTACCACCGATCAAGTTTTTGGCGCCCTTGCCAGTGACTTATTTATCTTTTACTATTAATTTTGGGGTTAGATACCTTTACTTATGTCTATTTTGTTTTTACTTATTATTTTTATTTTCTTGTGTTTCAGGTTCTCAAATACTACATGAGAAGGACTAGAAGCTTTGAAATCTTTCCGCTTGACCCAGAAATTGAAAGAACTATCAGACAATTGAGAAGGGAAATGCGAGAAGGCCAAGAAGCACTGATTAACATGAACAATCAAAAACCTGAACCTTTAGAGGTTGCACCACCAATTCCCATTCGAGACAGAACTATTTCGGTGGTTGACGGCTTCATATCATGTATTTTACTTCCTCCATTACCAGCAAATACATGTGACATCAAAACATGCATTCAGGTGATACAACGATCAGTTCAGTTCGGGGGGAGTACAATTGAAGATCCTAATGCCCACATCAACAACTTCCTAAAAGTTTGTGGCACATTCAATTACAACCGAGCGGCAGAAGAAGCAATGAGATTGCGTGTTTTTCCATATTCCTTGAAAGATAGAGCTAAGGCTTGGCTACATTCACTACCAGCAGGTTCCATCACAACTTGGAACACTCTAGCCACCAAATTCCTTGCAAAATATTTTCCACCAGCCAGAACTACAAAGCTGAGGAATGACATTACATCCTTTGTGCAACATGACTCAGAATCCCTCTACGAAGCTTAGGAGAGATACAAAGAGTTTCTCAGAAAATGTCCTCACCATGAGATTGCTAAGTGACTACAAGTCCAAACCTTCTACAATGGACTTTCTGGACTAATGAGAACCACAATAGATGTTTATGCTGAAGGAGCTTTAATGGCAAAAGGAGAAGATTAGGCCTGAGACTTAATTGAAGAAATGGCCAACAATAATTCTTTGTGGCCAACAGAAATGAGCATGATCCAAAAAATAACAGGAATTTACGAAATTGAAGCCAACACAACAATGAATGCCAAGCTGGATCAAATATGTAAACTCATGGAATCTCTTAGCATGAAGGTTAATGCTGGATCCACAAGTTCACCATATGGAGGATCAGTAGAGGCAGAATCTTTCAACCAACAAGATGAGGCGGTGAACTATGTCAGCAATTTCAACATACAGGGAAACAATCCATATTCCAACACCTACAACCCATGGTGGAGGAATCATCCCAATTTCACATGGAGCAACAATTCAGGGTAAAGCAACAATCCACCACCAGGATTCCAACAGCAGAACAAAGGTCATGAATATGAAAAGAAGCCAGAAATATAAGATTTGCTTGCAGAAATGTTCAAAAAGCAAGAAGCCAAATACGATGATATGTTTCAAGCCCAAGCTGTTGGGTTTTCTAGGTCAAACCAAGATCAATTAAGCATATGAAATGTGTGAATAATCAAAGTAAAGTAGCGGAAATACTGACTTTGATCGGCTTGGATGTTGGCGGAGAGTTCAAAACTTTTGCCTTTGAGAAGTTGCTCCAAGCTTCTCCTTTGATGTGTGTTGAGCTTCCAAGCTTTGAATCTTGAATTCCAAACTCATGGGAAAGGTTTCCCTATCACCTTTGTATGATCTCTTTATGTGCTAGCAAAGGAAAATTTTGTAACAAAAATTTCCTTGTTCCTTCTTACAACTCTTAGCCAAGCAAGATGATGGAGAGAGAGAGATGCATTTTCGATCTTTGAGAGAGGGGGAAGGAATGAATGTGTTGTGTGCTTGATTTCAAAAATCAATTACCAAATACCAATTTTCAAAAGTTGGTGAAATGTCCATCACTTTTGACACTTGTGTAAGAAACAAGTTATCTACATATCACACTAACTTCCATCACAAAATGTGATGTGAAAGACAAGTGATGTGACTTGTGATGTGACATGTGGGCCCCACTTGATTCAAAATCCGAATGGGCCCGCAAACACATTCCGGGCTCAGGTTCGTTAATTCTGAATTAACGAATTTTCCGTTCCGACGTAATTAAATCAAATTTAATTAAATAATTATGCCTACCAAAATTACTATTCACGTCGCTCGCGAATTAATTCTAAATTAATTCGTTCGCCCGAATTAAAATCCAATTTTAATTCCGTTATGAAATCAAATTTCATTTAATATATCGAATATATTATTTTATTCGATTAATTCCAAATTAATCATTCTCTCTCTTTTTTAAATGAATTTTATCCCAGATAAAATTCTCCGTAATTAATCCTAGATTAATTTTCTCTCTCTTCCAATTAATCCCAGATTAATTATGTTCGAGTCATACGTCATCAGTGAATTTTCGGGAAGGACCCATGAGATCCCTGGATATGTTGGCAGTAAATCCGGTCATCGGAATATCCGAATACGTGCGTACCTAGTACCACGTTCTTACCGATTTACAAGACATGGTTGGCTTCTAGTAAAGCACCGTGCCTACCCAATTCTCCAGAAATATTCTTTTAAGGAATATGTAAGCTGTGTCAGGCGTAGTATACGTAGTATTGCGTATTGCGATCGAGTATCTGATGTCACATGCTAGGCCTGGGGCTGGAATTGTGTCTGCCCCGTACGAAGCATATATCAGATCTCTGGTAACTAGTCTCTATAATCGGATAATCATGACCTAGTCATCTTATCCCGATGACTGCAGTACTAAAGAGTACTAGTTCCGTATCCTGCGTGATCATCATCTCAATATGACTGGAGTGATACTTCCATCTTGACATCACACCTAATACACTACGATTCTCAGTATACCCAGAAGAGGCGTACACAGAACCTGTTAAAGCCCTGGATGACCAAAACCAAAGTATACTGATTGTCGTAAGTATTAGCGATGCAAGTCTCAGGTTAAGACCAAATACACCTACCCTGATTCGGATTCCCATAGACACATAGTCATACTACCAATGGGATTCCAAGGGGTCTATCCAGAGCGAATATGTTCCCGTACCATCGGTAAACACAACCTCCTATCACACTTGCATAAGTATCCAATACTAAATATATGAGCGAATCTGTTCGGATTCCCATAGACACATAGTCATACTACTAATGGGATTCCAATGGGTCTATCCAGAGCGAATCTGTTCCCGTACTATCGGTAAACACAACCTCCTATCACACTTGCATAAGTATCCAATACTTAAATATATGAGAATTATGTCGTTATGCTCCCACAACGCGTACATGTGCAATACTAGTCTATTCCGTATTATCGATGTCCTGTCTCGATAATACTACGACTAGGGATATTTAATGATTAAAACTTGGTGGATTGATATTGTCTCATATCATATCAATCCTGAACTAATCATAAGGACTTTTATCATTTATATATCCCGATAATCCAATTACAAATGATAAAAGAGCAATTTCCTTTGTCACATAGTTAATTTGTACAATAACACCATGATATGTACAAATAGTGATGCTATGGGTCATAATTGTCCAACAATCTCCCACTTGGCCTATAGCCAATCACTCAAGTGTCCTACACCTGAACTATGTACGGGTCGCTCAAACTTCTGCTGAGAAACAGATTTTGTCAGCGGATTTGCAAGGTTATCATCTGATGCGATTTATTCGATCATCATATTACCACGATGTATGATCCGATGAATCAGATAAAATAGTTGAAGTATATACTTGGATCATTGATGAGACCATAAATTCTTTAGCCCGTGCTGTAGCTTAGCTCAGCTGCTAACAGAACTACTCCTAATCTAATTAGGAATTTTATAGATCCAAAATTGCTTCTTTTGCTGCCTCAGCTGCAGTAATATTCTGCTTTTGTTGTTTATTCGGTAACAGTATCTTGCTTGGAAAATTTCCAGCTCACTGTTCCGTTATTTAAACTATATAGTACCCTTATTACGACCTATAATCATTTTTGTCGGTTTGGAAACTTGCAACGGTGAACCCAGTCACTTCAAGTTCTCATTCTCCATGTATAAGAAAGCATCCTTAGTTCGTCTAAGATACTTAAGGATGTTCTTAACATCAATCCAGTGACTATCACTTGGATTGGCCTGATTGTGACTCCATATGCTCAAAGCATATGAGACACCAGGTCACATATATTTCTTTCAATGTACGAGTTCTCGGATAATGCCAACAACTTTTAGATCTATCCCAGTAGATCCTAATTCCTAGAATAAAGGTTGTTTCTCCCAAGTATTCTGTGGGGAATTTTCATGAAAGCCTCGCTTTCACCGATTGTATTATGGGAATGTCATTTCCAAGAAATGATACATCATCATTATATAGGACAAAGCTCCCACTAACTTTCTTATATACACAAGAATTATATTCGTTTTGAATTAAATCATATACCATTATGATCTTATCAAAACGTTAGTTCCAAGAACGCGATGCTTGCTTCAATCCATAAATGGATCGATTTAACTTGCAAACCTAGTTTGCATGTTTTGGTACGATAAAACTATCAGGATGTTGTAAACATCCTCCAATAGGTTTTCGTTTAAGGAAAACAATTTTGACGTTCAGCTGTCATATTTCATAAATGAAACATGCAGCATTAGCAAGCATTATCCAAATGGATTTAATCATGGCAACGGTTAAAAGTTTTTGTCATAATCGACACTATGTTGATGACGATACCTTTTATGTACAAGCCTAGCTGTGTACATTTGTATGTTGCCATCCATGTATGTCTTCCTAGAAGACACATATAGTACCAATTGCTCAATGCCTTCCGGTACAACAACCAGTATCCAAACTTGATTGGTATACATGGAATCCATTTGGGACATCATGGCACTTTGCCATAATAGGGAGTCGATACCTTGTATCACTTCCTCATACGTAGCCGGTTGGTGTTCCTCAATAAGATTGACATCTTTACGAGGTGAGATCAGAAACCCATACCTCCCAGGTTGTTTTCTGACTCTCTCCGACTTATGTGGTTCTTGTGTATTCGAAGATTGTGGTACAGTTTCATCCTTAATGAATTATTTGTGTCCCGTTAAGGAATCGGTGCCCGGAATAGTATTACTCCGATTTTCATCGAGTTTTACTTTCCTCCCACTTACCACTGCATATAGGTATTCCTCTTAGGAAAACCGCATGGAGAACAACAATTACATTGTTCTCTTGTGAATTGTATAAGTACTATACTTTGGTATCCCTAGGATAACCTACAAATAGGCACTTATCCGTTTTGGGTTCTAGTTTGGTATCATCTAAACATATGCCCAGCATTCCCAAATGTTCAGGAATGAGAAAACCCAGTTTCTTTCCTGTTCATATCTAATATGAAGTCTGTCTAACAGATTTTCATGGAACCTTATTCAAAATAAGTTTTGCACTAATTAATGTGTATCCATAGAAGGAAAATGGTAGCTCAGAGCAACTCATCATTAACCTTACCAAGTCCAACAAAGTTCGGTTTCTCCGTTCGGACACACCATCAAATTGAGGTGTTCCGGGAGGAGTCCACTGTGAAAGAATACTATACTCTTTCAGGTAATCGAGAAACTTATTGCTTAAGTATTTTCCACCATGGTCTAACCGTGACAGTTTAATACTTGAGCCGGTCTGTCTGTCTACTTCGTGTCGAAACTCTTTGAATTACTCAAAAGTTTCCGATTCGTGTTTCAAAAGAAACACATAACCATAACGCGATGCCATATCCGTAAAGGTTACGAAGTATTCATATCCACCTCTAGGCTAGCTAGATATGGGCCCACTTACATCACTATGAACGAGGGCTAACAGATAGGTGGCACTTGTACTTTTACCAAGTAAAAGGTGTTTTAGGAACTTTGCCTAATTAAACTAGATTCGTAGACATTATTTGAATTAGAATCAAATCCGTCCTAGTATCCACTCTTTGAAAGTGTGGATATACGATTCTTGTTAATGTGTCCCAGACAACAATGCCACTTATAAGTCTCAACTGATTTATTCAGTTTGAGCTATTTGTTTGTCATGTCATACATATGAGATTCATTTATATTCTAAATATAAATACTGTTATTCACATCTAATGTGATTATCTCAATATCATCTTTATAAAATAAAACACTTAGTGTTCTAGAATATAAAGGTATACCCGCAACGGGTTAAACTTAGATATAGAGATAATGTTTCTAGTCAAACTAGGTACATTATAACAGTTTCCTAATTTAAGTACATGCCCAAAGGGTAGTTCCTAAACTTAGGTTTCTACGGTTAAAACAACGACTCCCGTCCTGTTTCCGACTCGCAGGTAGATCTCAACTGAAGTCAGTATCCTGCTCATCAGCAGATTCTGCACATCAGTACATATTTATGTACTACATCTAGTATCAAAAATCCAATTTTGAAACTAAAAGTGAACATGTTTATGACAAAACTACTTCCTTTTTGTCTGCCTTGTCCATACGGCAGTCACGCTTCCAGTGACCCCATTTGCCACAGTTTAGGCAGACATCTTGGGATATGTCATTTGTCTTCCTAGAAGACTGTGATGATTTTTCCTTTGCCCATTTTAGAAGCTCTGGCTCTGCCTCCTAGAGCATAACCATCAACTCTCCAAGAGTTTACTCTTGGTTCATAATGAACCTGCCCCAGCTTTCGGGTAGAGACTATAAGATCAAATCTTTGGTAGTCTCGGCCACGTAGGTAATGCCCAGCTAACCTGGCTGATCGATGTCAGCAATCATCTGCGACACCTAGTGCTCGACAGATGTACCCTCTGACATACACGATCGAAAGAGCTTCTTTTGCAATTCGTACTTCTAAGATATAAGTTTAGATCTATGAAGATCTTTAATTTCAACATCATAGTATAAGGATCTAATCCTTAGTTTTGACGACGAAATTAAAGTGTCATTGCATCAAGCATAAATGATTGAGCACTAAAGTTATCATCACCATGAGTCTTCCAAAGCTCATGCTCTACTATTTGCTCAACTCCCGACTTAGGCCTGAGATGTCACTCTATCAAATATAATAACTTCTCAGTTCCCAGGACTATCATGAGGTTCTATTCCCAATCTGAAAATTAAAGTTGTTTAAAGACATTTTCACCCAGAATTATGTTCTAAACGCTAATCTTTCAGTTATCTTGATTCCAATAGTCCAACTATCCAATCAACGATTTCGGGTACTATTGAATATAATTATTACTATAGTCTAACTATATAATCAACAATAATTTGATTGGTTAATTCAAATATATATTGATTACTATAATCCAATTATATAATCAACTATAAATTAAAGTAGTTTGAATACAGTCCAACTGTTTAATTAAAACAACAATTAAATATTAGTCCAACTAATATATTTATGTAATGACGAAAAATGAAATGAGCGCGTATTGGCAAGTATCTAAACGAAATTGCAAATTTAATACTTGCCTCCCACTATTTTTCGGCGAGCCTCTAACCCTCTGTTGAGTACTCGGGAAACCTAGTTTCCTAGTGGGCTAGGATCCCGTTAAATAGCACACAACCTTGACTTTGGCCAACAAGCTGTATGATATTTAACTAGGTAGATCTCTAAGATCAATTGGATCTCATCCAATTCCTAGATCCAGTAGGTGGACATCCAAGTCCGAAACATATATCTAATATATGCCAATATATCCAATATATTTCCTAACCTTTTTCCTCTGAATCAACTAAGCCTTGGCTTTGGCACAACAAGCTTAATGAATCCAGTTAAGCGGGACCCATTGACCTTGGAAAGCTTCTTAATCGATGTCGATGAACAAGAAGTGATCTTGACTTTGGCCAACAAATCACAACTTGGACAAGACATGCGATATGGAACAAAGCTTTCATGATTCAAACACATCAGCGATGGACAAAGGTCTTGACTTTGGCCAACAAACCAGTGCCAATCTTGGATCTTGAGAGAGAATCACTCAATGGAAGGAAATCGCTTAATATTTGTTGAGGGTTTTTCGCGTAATTGGCAACCAATTAATTATCTTTGATTAGGTCTCATCATACACCCTTAAGCATGCATTCTAAAAGCATAATAAGGCGCGATAAATAAATTAATAATGATATGCGGATGGATATATAATTCAATTTGTTCCTAGAACAAATCTCTCCCTTTCCTCTCCCCGGCTAGCACTATTCTTACTTCTACCTAATTACATAACACTTCTAAAGAAACCTCATTTACATTAAGGGGAATAGGTGAGAAGAGAAATACAAAGAATCAAGAGGTAATAGTGTTGAGTGAGGAACGGACAAAACCGAGCGCAGCGGAACCCGCCCGAGATCAAATCCCAAGCGAATAAAAATTTATTTTATTTTCGGCAATTACTAAAAGGTGTGTTAAAATTTTTACTACAAACTTAAATTATTCCAATGTATTAAAAACATATATCATCATTTATAAATTTTTCATACATCAAATTAACTTCCATAAGCTCAAATAAAAATTCCTAACATTTTAACAAATTTATCAACACTTGACAAATTTAATCCAAGTATCAAAATTATTTTCCAACACTTGAAAAATAATCCAAGCATACAAAATTAATATATCAACTATATAATAATTTTTCCATACACTTCTATGCATCAATTCCTCACATACATACTTCTAATTAATCCAACACTTCCACAATAATTTTTCTCAACACAAATCATCAACAAATTAACAAATAAATTTACAAATTAAATTTACCAACTAAAGCTTTCAATCCTTGCCAATTGTTGAAGCTTTGCAACCAAAATTCCAAATCCTCCAAGCTTTGAACTTCCTTCTTTCTCCACCAAATTGAGCTCCTCAAGAACAAGTCTTGGTGATCAAAAGGTGGTTTGATCACTCAAGAATGGCAACCAAATGTTTCCCCAAAATTCAACTCTTGAACCCTAGGAAAAAATAAATTTCAAGAGCATAGATTAACCCTTAACACTTAGGGATTAATTCTATGAATTTTATTATTTATTGGGTAATTTTTTTGGTGAGAGATTTTGGTTTGATTTTGGAAAGGCAAAATCAAAAACTTCAATTTTTCATCTTCTCTTGCTCGGCAGACAGTGAGCAAATGGAGGTGGTTGTTTTTCTTTTATTTTCGGTAGAATGCAGCAAAGAAGTGAGAAGGACAACAACCAAAACAATTTTTGTTTTATACTTGTTCTTTTCAATTCGGCAGGCAGTGTGTGTGTTTTTAAAAGTCAAAACCATTTTTTTGATTTTATTAAAATTTAATTAAAGAAAAACAAACCCAAGCCATATAATTTAACCATGGTTTAAGGGAATCTTTTCCCTACACCAAATAGTTTCAAAAAAGTAACTTAACCATAATTAAAATTAATTAATCTCACCAACTTAGTAACTTAGTTACAATTGAATGAATTAGTTACTTTAACCAAAAATGTTCAATAACTTTAACTTAGTCACATTTAATTAATTAATACATTTATTTGTATAAACTAAGTAATTAATTTTGTATATTAATTCAACAATTAAATTAATTCACAAATTAATTACTAATTTAATGTAAATCAAATTTGCATTTATTATACAATAAAATTATATCAACTCTTGATATAAAATTAATTAATTCAATTCATCTCATGAATTATCGGATTAAACAATTTAATCATAAAAAACCCAAAAAATAATTTGTCAACATTTGACGAGAGGTCGCCCTAGTGCTCAATGAGTAAACTCAATATAATGGAACTCTCTAGGCTCACGTTCGGTTGTTACGTATATATATACATATATATCTCATATATTTGTATACATATTTCATGAAGGCCTGTCCACCTACAAATCATGACTAAACAACACGACACGTCGAACCATACAAGTCGAGGTTAAAAATGCTAATGTATAATCCCTTCGTCATTAGCATTTCCAATTGAGTAAGGTTATAGTTATATTGTAAAAACCTTATCTACTCAATATATGAAATTTTTCATCCTTATATTCCATTAATAAATAATATAGCAAAACTCTTTTTGAATATTATTTATAATGTTAAAGAAATAATTTCTTCAACGAACTTTCGGCCAAAAGATTGCCGGAATATATTCTGAAAATTTCTGGAAACAAAATCCAACCATATGGACTGACGAATCCTCATTTTAACACACACCGATCTTCGTGAGCATCGGTCTATACCTAACAGTCATCCAGAGGCCAGACCATGAAAGGTCTCTGACATGCATGGTATCAGGCACAGAGGATCACTCACAAGACCACCTTGGTGTCTCAAGTCAAAGGACCACAATAACTACTCAACTCGAAAAGATAACTATTGACAGTTTTATGGAATATCTATTAGTCATCTTTTATGAGTTTGTTCAATATTCATTCAACTAATGAATATCTGCATTTCTATACGAACTTCCGTTAAGCTCACAGTCTGTTGAGACAAACTATATGTCAATTACATATATAGACAATGCACTAGTCTTACCAATATAATGACAGACCCATGTCAATATATCTAGACCATGAATAATTTATATTTGAGAGAATGCGTGATATTCCTCAACACCATTTGCAACTCTTGCAACTATATCACCATATATTATAACTCTCGGGTCTTTACCAATTTCATATAAGGTTCTGAGTGTAACTCGAAATCTCTAACTCTTAGAGTAATCTAACTCTTAGATTTACAATATATAAAATAAAGTAAGAGTTTTACCATATATTAAAATAAATAATCATGATAAAATAAATATTATATTGCATAAATATCAAATATTCATACAAAAAAGTGAATGGTGCTCGATCACCATTTCCAATAAATAGGCTGGAC
>SKCR01042474.1:0-57853 GCA_019454045.1 Zanthoxylum bungeanum
TAGGATGATTCCTCCACCCTGGGTTGTAGGTGTTGGAATATGGATTGTTCCCCTGTCTGTTGAAATTGTTGACAAAAATTCACCGTTTCTTCAAGTTGATTTGATTCTGGTGCTCCTTCAATGGGTGAACATGTGGATCCAGTGGTAAGAGTCTCCATGAATTTGCATATCTGATCTAGCTTGGTGTTGACTGCTGTATTAGCTCCACTTTCATAAATTCCTACAATTATTTGGATCATGCTTCTTTTAGTTGGCCACAAGGAAGTGTGTTGTTGGCCATTTCTTCGATTAGTTCCCAGGCTTGATCTTCTCCTTTTGCCATTAAAGCTCCTCCAGCAGCAGCATCTATTGTGGTTCTCATTATTCCAGAAATCCATTATAGAATGTTTGGACTTGAAGCCATTTTGGAATCTCATGGTGTGGACATTTCCGGAGTAGTAAATCTTTGTACCTTCCCAAGCTTCGTAGAGAGTTTCTGAGTCTTGTTGCACAAAGGATGTGATGTCATTCCTCAGCTTTCCAGTTCTGGCTGGTGGAAAGTATTTTGCAAGAAATTTGGTTGCTAAAGTGTTCCATGTTGTGATAGAACCTGCTGGTAATGAATCCAGTAGCCAAGCTTTAGCTCTTTCCTTCAAGAAATATGGGAAAAAACGCAGTCTCATTGCTTCTTCAGCTTCTCGGTTGTAATTGAAAGTGCCGCAAACTTCCAAGAAGTTGCTGATGTGGGCATTAGGATCTTCAGTTGCATTCCCCCCAAACTGAACTGACTGTTGAATCAATCTGAATGCATGTTTTGATGTCTCCTGCATTTGCTGGTAAGGGAGGAAGTATAATACAAGAAATGAGTCTGTCAATCACCGGAATGATTCTGTCTCGAATGGGAATTGGTGGTGCAACCTCCAAAGGTTCAGGTTCCATGTTGACTAAAGCTTCTTGGCCTTCTCGACATTCCCCTTCTCAACTGTCTGATGGTTCTTCAATTTCTGGTCAAGCGGTCGAAGTTCAAAGCTTCTGGTTCGTCTCATGAAGAATCTGATGACCCTGAAACACAAGAAAACAAAAACAATAAGTGAAAAGAAAATTAGATACAAGTAACGTATCTAACCCCTAAACTAATAATAAAAGATAAATAAGTCCCCGGCAACGGCGCCAATAACTTGACCGGCGTAAACACACACGTATAACGCAAACGTACGTATCGTTCAAGTAGTAAAAAAAAAGTATCGATCCACGAGGACTTAATACCTAAGCTATTAATTTTATGGGAGGTCAAATGATTACTAGTATCTAACAGGTTGTTTAATTGATTTGAAATGGCGACGATTCTAAATTTAAAGATAAGTAAATAAATTGTTCGAAAGTAGATTTTAAGAAAATTCAATATTAAAAACTATCTAGGGTTGTGATTTCTTTTAATATCATTTTAAAGATGAAGTGGTAATCTTATAGTTGGGGTAAAATATTGATTTATAACCTGTAACACCAAATTATGTAAAAGCCTCTTCGATGGTCAATTACAAATACCTAGTATAATCCAATTGAACCATATGTTTATGTCAACCAAATTACCTAGATTCATTAAGATTAAGTTCCAATTATGGCTACCCCCGCCCGGCAGGTATATTCTATTCTGTAAGGAAATCTATTAAAGGGTTATTATCCTCAATGAAGACCGTGGGCTATTGAGTCTGAGGTCTTAAACTTAAAATCCCTATGTCTAGTTCATTTTAAGTTTACCTAGTCAATTTAATTAATGGCCAGTTAATTAAAAAGTATTAAGATTAAGACTCAATAAATAAATCTTTATATTACCCAAACTATAATCTAACCCCTTATAAACCAGTGATATTGAAATTCATCACAACCCTAGATACTAATTTAGTTACGACAATAGCAGGCTAGGGGTAAAATAAAGACATAAAATACTGAAAGTAATTGCGGTAAGTAGGTAAGTAATAACTGAAAGGTAAATTACAATAAAATAAATGCTAAGGTAAAAGGAATTACTTTTACTACTACTAATTTAGATATCTCCATAAAATAATATAAAACTTGTTTGATAATATTACAACCGACCAATCTGGCGGTATCCTGATTAAGTCAAATTAAGTCCAACCAGCCATTAAGGCGGTAGGGTAATATTTGTCCATAACCAGCCATAAAGGCGGAACCAAAATAAACCAGCCATAAAGGCGGAACCAAAATTAAATTACCAACCGACCAATCTGGAGGTATCATTGATTAGTCAGGTTTAAACCAGATTAAAATTAAATTACCAACCGACCATATAGCGGTATCCTTTTTAAGTCAAATTTTTAATAGTAAATATATTATTTTTAAGGGAGATTAATCTAAATAGCAATAGTAAAAGAATTACCTTTCACCTATCTGGGGAAGTTACCTCCTCATGATGAATAGTAAAAACTGTAAAAAGTAAGAAAGTAAATTACTATTATTACAAAACGTAATTAAAATTATTACAAAACTAAAACTAAAAATTAAAACGAAACTTAAAGAGAGAAGAACTCTCTATTTACATCAAAGAAATGAGGAGAGAATGGTACAACAAAATCTGAAATCTCGAGCTCAATTTATAGGCGTGGATAAGCTTCGGGCGTCGCGACGCCAGAGCCTTTGGCGTCCCGACGCTGGTGGAACAGTGAGTCGTGGCATTGTCTCGGCTTGACACGTGGCGATTCGGATAATGGGATAAGGCGACACGTGGCGAGGCGGCTAAGAGCTCAATTATTATGATGACGTGGCGATGACGTGGCGCTGACGTGGCAAGGCGGCTGAGATCAATTGTCGGCACCGTAGGATTGCGACAAGTGTCACGGCGTACATTAGCATATCGGCTGTGATGGTGACACGTGGCACGGCGCATGTTAGCAAAGTCAAACTTCTCAAATTCTGACCCGTTGACCCGGCGCACGTTAGAAGCTCTGGTGCACGTTAGGCGTCGCGACGCCAATGGCTTGCGCGTCGCGACGCGCCAAAATTACCGAAATGCCATTTTTTCCAATTTTCACTGTTTTGGCCCAAATCACCTCCAGAATGTCCTGAAACTTTATTTATCTACAAAATAACACAAAACACATCAAAATATTCACAAGACTCAAGTAACTATACAAAATATTAGGTTAAATGAGTGGGAAATAGTGATATAAATACCACTCATCACGAGCCCGAGACAGTGTCACCGATTTCAGTTGTCTACATATAGATCTAAAAGTGTTGGCACTCTCCGAGAACCCGTACATTGAAAGATATGTACGCGACCTGGTGTCTTATATGATTTGAGCATGTAGAGTCACAATCAGGCCAATCTAGGTGATGGTCACTGGATTGATGTTAAGAACATCCTTAAGTATCTTAGATGAACTAATGATGCTTTCTTAATTTATGGAGAATGAGAACTTGAGGTAACTGGGTTCACCATTGAAAGTTTCTGAACCGATGAAGACGACTTTGAGTCGCAATCAGGGTACGTTTTTTATTTGAACAATGGAACAGTGAGCTGGAAATCCTCCAAGCAAGATATTGTTGCCGATTCAACAAAACCGGAATATATTGTTGCAGCTGAGGCAGCAGAAGAAGCATTTTGGATCTATAAAATTCCTAATTAGATTAAGAGTAGTTCTGTTAGCAGCTGAGCTAGGCTACAGCACAGGCTAAGGAATTACGGTCTCATCAATGATCCAAGTATGTACTTCGATGGTTTTATCTGATTCGTGAGATCATACATCGTGGCGATGTGATGATCGAATAAATCGCATCAGATGATAACCTTGTAAATCTGCTGGCGAAAACGATACCTCAGCATAAGAATGAGTGACCCATATAGTTCAAGTGTCGGACACTTGAGTGATTGGCTATAGGCCAAGTGGGAGATTGTTGGACAATTATGACCCATAACATCACTATTTTGTAAAGAACATGGTGTTCTTGTACAAAATTAACTATGTGACAAAGAAAATTTCTCTTTTATCATTTTGTAATTAGATTACTTGGATATATAAATGATAAAAGTCCATATGATTAGTACCAGATTAATAAGATATGAGACATTATTAATCTACGAAAGGTTTAATCATTAAATATCCTTAGTCGTAGTATTATCGAGACTGGACATCGATAATGCGGTTAAGCTAGTATCGCACTTGTGCGCGTTATGGAAGCTTAACGACATAGTTCTCATATAAGTAAATATTGGATACTTATGCAAGTGTGATAGGAGGTTCAGTTTATCGATGGTATGGGAACAGCTTCGCTCTGGATAGACCCCTCGGAATCCCATTGGTAGTATGACTATGTATCTATGGGAATCCGAATCAGGGTAGGTGTATTTGGTCTTAACTTGAGACTTGCATCGCTAATACTTGCACAATCAGTATACTTTGGTTTTGGTCGTCTGGGGCTTTAACAGGTTCTGTGTACGCCTCTTCTGGGTATACTGAGATTGTAGTGTATTGGGTGTGATGTCAAGATGGAAGTATCACTTCAGTCATATGGAGATGATGATCACGTAGGATACGGAACTAGTACTCTTAAGTACTGCAGTCATCGGGATAATATGACTAGGTCATGATTATCCGATTATAGAGACTAGTTGCCAGTGATCCGATATATGCTTCGTACGGGGCAGACACAATTCCAGCCCCAGGCCTAGCATGTGACATCCGATATTGGATCGTAATACGCAATACTTAGTATACTATGCCTAATAAAGATTATATATTCATTATAGAATATTTCTAGAGAATTGGGTAGGCATGGTGCTTTGCTAGAAGCCAACCATGTCTTGTAAATCGCTAAGAACGTGGTACCAGGTACACACGTTTTCGGATAGTCTGATCACCGGATTTACTGCCAACATATCCAGGGATCTCTGAGGTCGCTTCCCAAAGATTCACTGATGAGATTTGACTCGAACATAATTAATATGGGATTAATTATGAAAGAGAAAATTAATCCGGGATTAATTACGGCAAGAATTAACCTAGGATTAATTAATAGAGAGAAAATTAATCTAGGATTAATTGCGTCAAGAATTAATCTGGGATCAATTCGACTAGTAGAGTGAACGCGATTAATTTGGAATTAATCTACAAAATAAAATTAATAGTTAAATTGGATTTTACTATTTAATTTATTTATTGGGCTAAAATAATATATTAGATATATTAATTGAAATTATATTTCAATGCGGAATTAAAATTAGATTTTAATTCGTGCGAACGAATTAATTTAGAATTAATTCGTAAGCGACTTTTGTAATAATTTTGCGAAGCATTATTATTTAATTAAATTGGATTTAATTACGTCGCGACGGAAAATTCATTTAATCTGATTAAACGAACCCGAGCTCGAAGTGTGTTGTTCAAGCCCACTTGAATTTTGAATTTAAAGTGGGGCCCACCAACTTACATCACTAGTCATTCTAATTGATGGAAATGGGTGAATGCATTTAATACATTTCTTTTCAACATAATTTTGCTTTTGCTTTTGGAAATCATATACACACTTTTGTGAGTTGACTTGGTTATAAGCTTTTGGAAAACAAAAACACAAAAACTCATCTCTCTCTCCCAACTCTCTCCTTGGCCGAAACTTTGCACTCTTGGAGGGGCAATTTTTCTTTCAATTTTTTTTCATGCTAGCACATAAAAGAGTGAATCAAGGTGATAGAGAA
This sequence comes from Zanthoxylum bungeanum, assembly GCA_019454045.1. Classification (NCBI taxonomy): domain Eukaryota; kingdom Viridiplantae; phylum Streptophyta; class Magnoliopsida; order Sapindales; family Rutaceae; genus Zanthoxylum; species Zanthoxylum bungeanum. Next base: position 5,693 of record SKCR01042474.1, read on the forward strand.
ACTCACCCGAGAGTTTGGAACTCAATTTCAAGCTCTGAGCTTCAACATCCAAAGGAATTTTTGAAAGCCTAAAACCGATCAAGATGAGTTTTTCCGCAACTTTCTTTGATTAATTCACACGAATCACGCTTAGAGATCCTTGGCATGTTCTAGGAACACTAACACAGATTGCCTCAGATAAGACAACTAATCGTCTTCTATTTATGACCTTTGTGGGCCCGGGTCTGGTTTTGGGGATCTGGAGTTCTCTAGGTCCTTTTTGGCATCTCTCATCTGTGGGGACTCCCTGGACTAGTCTCGATCTCTTACTCATTTTATCTTTCTGTCTATTCCTCGTTAATTGGAGAATTCACTATCTATATAAAGTACTTGAGGTTCCTAAATCTATTTAAAAGAAATTTTCGAGTAGTGAAGAAATCTTATGTCTACAAGGAACTATAATACTTGATCGGGCTCTTTCTATTCTCTTTACTACTATAGGTTCTGGTACTTCTTTATCGATATGATATTGTATCTCTATTTCTCCTTACTCTTATTTCTTAAGCATATTTATTTCTTACATTACTTCTTTCTAACTTTACTTTCCCACTCCTTTGGGTAACTTTTCTTATAATCTTACTGTCAGGTTTTGTAACATCCCCGATCTGGGAGATGTTACCGGCAGGGGATAGCTATACTAACCCCATAAGCCTCTGACTATCTGACTGTATTCTAAACTGTTCTAATGCAATGTCATGCATATAAATCATACTCAATTTAAAATACTTTTATTTCTCATAACTGTAAATTAAAAATACTTTACTTTATACATATTAACACCCGCTCTTAAAGACTCGTACATAACTAGTTCATACTAGAAACTTTTACTTTGACACTGACTGGACTCTTATACTATATGACTTAATGCTGGTGGACTCCATCCCTGGTGACTGCATCAGTATCCATCCACCCGAGCTTGTCCTCTTGGAATCCCTACAAAATAATAAAGACTGGAGGGGGTTAGATCGTTATACGATCTAAGTGAGTGGACTAAAAACTGGAAACTGATATAAAAATATTTTAGCTTTAAAACCATATTTTCAAAACATCTTTATATGAAAACTTGTTTTCCAAGACTTCGTATTTCGGAAAACTGCCTTTAAAACACTGGTTTCTGAAAACTGTTTACTAAAGTCTGATTTCTGAAAATTGTTTACTAAAATCTGATTTCTGAAAACGAATTACTGGAAATCTGAAAGTCTTAAACTGAAAATCTGAAAACTAAAAACTGCTCTAAATCCAGGACCACAACTAAACTGGATGTACTTTATGCCCAGGACCACGACTCAACTGGGCATCTCTAAGGCTGGTGGTGCCCTACGTCCAGGACAACAGCTCAACTGGCAAAGTAGAGCTCTACACCCAGGAAAACAGCTCAACTGGCAGTGTAGCCACCACTAGAACTGGGAGTGCGGATCAATGCTACCGCCCAAGCTCTGAAACCAGGATTTCGGGGATCTGTCAACTCTAGTCCTGCTTGAGGATCTGAGAGCGTCCCCTCAGTCCTCCACATGTGCACATGCCTCTGAATCCGTCAATTCCACTGTATCAAGTTACATACTGGGGTGAGGTTTTACCTCATGCCCCGAAAGAAAAGAACATAAAACATGTACTAAAAACATAAATCTCAAACTGAAACATCTATTTTTCCATAAAACTTCTCAAACCATGCTAAACCATATATGATATAAAACAAATTTGGCTAACGCCCTAGTTACTGAAAAGTAAGTCTGATTGAAGAAAATGCAAAATGAAAATCAAGAAAAAGGGAAAGTGTCCACTCACAGTGATCAATTCTGGCGGGTACTGGATCCTTGATAAAAAAGAACTGCGATTCATGTGGATAACCTATGGTAGGAACTTAATTAGAATCAGCGTAATCAAATAACTTTGACACTTAAAGATTTGCTCGAAAATTATATGTGTAAGACTTGTGGTAGTCATAATTTGATACAAAATATGAGGATAACTTGTTACGAGTCCCTAAGGTGGTCTCTAACGCGTTAGGACGAAACTAGGGACTTAAAACTAGTTTGGATGATTTATGTCTCGCGTCACGACGCGTGACGCCTACTCTCCACCCTGGTCTTCACTCTTGCGTTGCGAAGCATAGATCCTCTGCGTCGCGACGCGCTGCCGATTTCCATGTTTCTGGTTTCTTCTCCAAATTCAATTTATTCAATCTCTACTCATTTCCAATACTCCCAAACCACAAACCAATGTCTTATATATCATTCAACACCTCATTAAACATGCTTTATCCTTCCATTAATCAAAAATCAATTTCAATTTATACATATAATTCATAACATATTTAAACCCAAAACTCAACATTCTTTAACCCAAATATCTAATCACCAAATCATCAACCCTTAAACTCATAATTTCATCAATTTGAACCCAAAACATGATATTATCATCATTAAATCATTCATACTATCAAAAATCAAAATTTTAAGATTTGGGTCATGGATTCTTACCTCTCTTTCTCTTGATTTTCTTCATTCTCAAACCTCCAAGGATGCCTTGATCAATCTTTGATTCATCATCCTTCTTTTCTTCTTCTTCTTCTCTCTTCTTCTTCTTCTTCTTCTTCTTCTTCTTTTCTTTCCCTCTCTTTTCCCTGGTTTCTTCTCTTCTTTTTCCTTCAAATTCGTTTTTAATTTTTGAGAAATAGTGAAAGTGAGTCCTTTTTACAGTAGGACTTAATTGATACAAGAAAGATGTAGAAATATCTAGAGAAATTGATAAATTTGGGGCTTTTATCATTTGGGTCCGATTTTACTATTTACCCAGATTTTGAATTGCATTTTTGACCTAGTTCTGTTCCGAATTTGGGAAAATATTTGACGCGGAAGTTGTAGGTATCGCTCTCAGAGTTTTAACGATGTAAAATTCATAAACATCGGAGATCTTATGAAAAAGTTATGCCAAAAATACTATGGGCAGTCCAAAATAAACAAGATACAATCCCGTCCCGGGACTTCGAGAAGATTACCGATCATCTCCAAATTCATTGCATAAGTATGTCTGAGTCCCATACTAATTTATTTTACATGCCTTCACCTAGTACATAACGTTATCACTGTAGGCAGTAGTAAGAACTGCCGGTCGTTACAATTTCTCCGCCCCTTAAATAGGATTCGTCCTTGAATCCTCTCTGGCGTCTACTCGTAATCTCCTTAACTGCGCGAACATCTGAAGATGCTACTAACTTATTTTCTTGTCTCTAACCTCTGCTGGCTACTTAATCTCCCTCTTTTCCTTTTTCTAAGTCCTCGTTCGGTAATACTACTGCTGAGTACATTTCACTTGTGCCCCATAATCCTTAACTTGAGCAATTTCTTAATAACTAATGTCTTGGTTCTCATCGAAGATTCTGATATCCCATACCTATACTTGGTATTTCTCTTTACCACTTGTCCAACTTGACCTTAACATTATTTTTCATTACTTGACTATCAACTCCCTATATTTTCTTTTACAGCCCTTAGCAATCTTAATGCTTTTCCTTCTTCAACGACCGCTTTGTATTAACCTATTCTTTCGTCCATGTACTATAATACAAACCTACCAAACCATTCAAATCTGCTGCTAAAATTATCCTAAGCCTGCAGTGGCTTAAATATCTTAAACTAGAGTTGAGTTCCTTATATAATTACGTAACTAAAACATTTCTTGTTATTACTTAGTGTATCGTTTGTACTGATATGTATTATTTCTTATCTTTGTTCTACCTTCCCAGTTTCACTTTCTCAACTTTCCATAGCACTGTTTCCATACTTCACTTTATTCTGAAGTCAATTAAGAACTTTCTTGATCTCTATTCTGTCTTTTTACCTGGATTTCCTCAGATCTCGATTTCTGGAAGTCCTTGCCATTATTTGACTATTATTCTATTATCCATAGTAGAACTCTCATTATTTTTAATTATCTCCAACTTCATTAGTCTAATTTCATATCCTTCTATGAATCTTTACTATCTCGGGCTTCCCTGTTTCATTCTTTAAAATTTTCCATTGATCATTCTTTTAGGTAATCTGCCTCTCAAGATCTTTTCATTTCCTAAAACAGACTTACATTAGTTTTCTTATGATCGCCTGTACTCATACTGATAGGAACCACTTAAATTTCATTAGTCTTTTTCTTTATATCTCGGGGAACTTCTCTATCCTTAAATTTCATTAGCCTTAGACTCAATAGCCCACGATCTTCCTTGAGGATAGATAACCCTTTAATAGATTTCCTTACAGGATAGGAATATACCTGTCGGGCGGGGGTAGCCATAATTGGAACTTAAACTTAATGAATCCAGATAATTTAGTTGACATAGACATATGGTTCAATTGGGTTAAACTGGGTATTTGTGTCTGACCATCGACAAAGGCTTACACATAATTTAGTGTTCCAGGTTAATAAATCAATATAATACCCAACTTTAAGATAACCACTTCATCTTTAAAATGATATTGGAAGAAATCACAACCCTAGATAGTTTTTAATATTGAATTTTCTTAAAACCTATTTTCGACTATTTATTTACTTGCTTTTAAATTTAGAATCGTCACCATTTCAAATCAATCAATCAACTTGTTAGATATTAGTAATCATTTGACCTCATAAAATTAATAGTTTAGATATTAAGTCATCGTGGGGGATTGATATTTTTATACTACTTGAACGATACGTGCGCTTGCGTTATACGTGTGTGTTTACGCCGGTTAAGTTTTTGGCGCCGTTGCCGGGGACACTATTCTTATATCTTTTACTATTAGTTTAGGGGTTAGATACGTTACTTGTATCTAATTTCTTTTTACTTATTGTTTTTGTTTTCTTGTGTTTCAGGTTCTCAGAAACTTCATGAGACGAACCAGAAGCTTTGAACTCCGACCGCTTGACCCAGAAATTGAAAGAACCATCAGACAGTTGAGAAGGGAAAGGCGAGAAGGCCAAGAAGCTTTAGTCAACATGGAACCTGAACCTTTGAACGTTGCACCACCAATTCCCATTCGAGACAGAACCATTCCGGTGGTTGACAGACTTATTTCCTGTGTTGTACTTCCTCCCTTACCAGCAAATGCGTGTGACATCAAAACATGCATTCAGATGATTTAGCACTCAGTTCAGTTCGGGGGGAATGCAACTGAAGATCCTAATTCCCACATCAGCAACTTCCTGGAAGTTTGCAGCACTTTTAACTACAACAGAGCATCAGAAGAAGCAGAAATGAGACTGCGAGTTTTTCCATATTCCCTGAAAGACAGAGCTAAAGCTTGGCTACATTCACTACCAGCAGGTTCTATCACAACTTGGAACACTTTAGCCACCAAATTTCTTGCCAAAGTACTTTCCACCAGCCAGAACCGGAAAATTGAGGAATGACATCACATCCTTGTACAACAAGATTCAGAATCCCTCTGCGAAGCTTGGGAAAGGTACAAAGATTTACTCCGGAAATGTCCTCACCATGAGATTCCAAAGTGGCTACAAGTCAGACCTTCTACAATGGACTTTCTGGAATAATGAGAACCACAATCGATGCTGCTGCTGGAGGAGCTTTAATGGCAAAAGGAGAAGATCAAGCCTGGGAACTAATCGAAGAAATGGCCAACAACAATTCCTTGTGGCCAACAGAAAGGAGCATGATCCAAAGAATTGCAGGAATTTATGAAGTTGGAGCAAACACAGCAGTGAATACCAGGCTGGATCAGATATGCAAATGTCTAGAAACACTTAGCACGCAAGTTGTGAACATCACTGGATCCACAAATTCACCATATGGAGGAGCACACCAGAGTCAAACCAACATGAAGAGACGGTGAATTATGTCAGCAATTTCAACAGACAATGGAACAATTCAATTTCAAAACCTACAACCCAGGGTGGAGGAATCATCCCAATTTTTCATGGAGCAACAATTCAGGCCAACAGCAGAACTATCCACCTGAATTCCAGCAACAGAACAAAAGCCAGGAGCAAGCAAATGAATCAGGAATAACAGAAGTGTTGACCTACTTGAAAAAGATGGAAGCAAAACACGACTCTCAAGCAGCAAGATATGACACTATATTTCAAAGCCATTCAGCTTCTATTAAAATACTGGAGAATCAAATGGGACAACTGGCCAATGCTCAGAGTTACAGACCGCCAGGTACCCTTCCTAGCAACACAGAGCCAAATCCAAGAAACATGGGAAATGAGCAATGTCATGCCATCATGTTAAAAAGCGCGGTACTGAAATCAACAAAGATGTTGGAGTCAAAACAGATGCTGAGGAAGTTCCAAAAGAAACAAAGCAACAGATGGAGGAAAAAGAAGCAAAGGAAAAAGAACAGATCACTCCACCTCCACCTTTTCCTCAACGTCTTTAGAAGAACAAATTGGACAAGCAGTTTTCTCGGTTCCTGGAGATCTTCAAAAAGCTGCATATCAACATTCCATTTGCAGAAGCGTTGGAACAAATGCCCACCTATGCCAAATTCATGAAAGATATTCTTTCACGAAAACGGAGATTGGGAGATTACGAGACAGTAGCATTAACAGAAGAATGTAGTGCCATCATTCAGAGGAAACTTCCCCCGAAGTTGAAAGATCCTGGCAGTTTCACTGTTCCTTGCGTCATAGGAGAACATAACTTTGGTAAGGCTTTGTGTGATTTAGGTGCGAGTGTTAACTTGATGCCTTTTTCTATTTTCAGGAAATTACAGATTGGAGAAACAATGCCAACATCAGTCTCACTACAACTTGCTGATAGAACGCTCGTATTTCCGAGAGGTGTAGTTGAGATGTGCTGGTTAAGGTTGACAAATTCATTTTCCCAGCAGATTTTATTGTCCTTGATATGGAGGAAGACGCAGACGTACCAATCATCATCGGGAGACCATTCTTGGCTACAGGTCGAACCATTATTGATGTACAAAAAGGAGAACTAACCATGAGGGTACAGGACCAAGAAGTAACATTCAATGTTTTCAAAGCCATGAATTTCCCAGATGATGAAAAGAAGGAGGAATGTTTCAAACTCGATGTGATACACAGTACCGTTCAGAACTCTGATGAAAAACAAAGTTCTACTGACAAACTTAAAACATGTAAATTGCCTGTAGAGTCTAAAGATAAAGCATCTTTTGTACTAAAGGAGCCAATTCTTGCACTACAAGCAACAAAAGAGAAAAATTTCCACCAGCTCAATGAATTGGAGGAATTTCACAATCAGCCTTTTGAGGATGCCAAATTGTACAAAGAAAAGGGCAAGAAAAGACATGATGAGAAGTTAGTGCGCATACAACTGGACCAGGGCAGAAGGTACTGTTAAACAAATCAAGGGTGAAATTCTCCTATGGAAGCCAAAATCATGGTGGTCAGGTCCATTTGTGATCACCAAAGTTTTACCAAATAGAGCCGTTGAGATACATGATCCTGATGCTAACAAAACTTTCAAGGTTAAAAACAAGCGTGTCAAGCACTACTGGGGAGAATCATTGGAGCGATAAAAAGAAAGTGTTACACTTTCAGATCCAGCTTAACGTTCGAGAAGCCAAGTCTGGCTGACGACTTTAAACTTAGCGCTAGCAGAGAGGCAACCCATGCAAATCTTGTATATATTGTGATTTGGTGTGTTTTAATTTTGTGCGTTTAGTTTTTGCAGATTAAGTCAATTCAAGATGGAAGAAGCTCTCGCAAATCTTCACAAGTAATTTCCTTCTCTCCCTCCAAAATCTCTCATGAAAGTTTACAAAGCTCGCTTGGAACGAATGAGACTACTGACGATCCAGGGTATTCCTAATGATATTCGTTGGGTAATTGAAGCACGAGTCCGATTGGCAGGTGAGTCTTTGATTCTTTTATTTCACATCTGCCTGGTTTTAAGAAGAGCACCTATGCAAAGAAACGTAGAGCTAAGAAAAATAGGTGTTTGTTTCAAATGTGCACGATTTAATTGCAACACTCGTTGTCGTTCTTTAGGAATGGTGTCTGATAATCGCGAAGACAAAACTAAAATTCATTGGATGGCTGAGTAAGGAGTCTTTAGATGATCTTATCTTCGACTCTTGAGACGCATCCCAGTGGATATGTTCATATAGCCATTCGCAAATTACATACACAATTCTAAAAGAAAGACAACTGTTAAGTCTCGGGAATCTGACTCAAAAAGACCATGTTTGCCAATTTATAAGAAAATTGGATGGGAAGCTTGTCCCTGACGCATAGACGTCAATCAAGCCGTTACTTTTCTTGTAAATATTATATCTCTTTGTCTTTTCTTAATAATTGTGATTTGTTTTGTTGTTTTCTTTTATTTTCTCGACAGGATCCATACCTTTTTGACTATCACGATATTATTTCGCTACTAATCGTACTCTGGAAGATACTTGTGCTATATTACTCCCTTTTTCAGGTACTATAAATTCAGCCCGTCATTGCCACTTTTGAAGGCATCCAGAGTTGAGAAAGAATACATAAAAAATGGAAGCTACTTCAAGAAGACGAGTTGAAAATATATGTGTGTTTTGCGGTAGTAGTGTTGGTACTAAACCACAATACATAAGCAAGCACAGGAATTGGGTCGAGTATTAGCAGCAAGGAATAGCACTTAATATATGGCGGAGGCAATCTTGGACTTATGGGGATCGTTTCAAAGGCTGTACAGGAAGGAGGCAGTCACGTTTTGGGAATCATCCCAAAACCTTTGGCAGAGGCAAAATTATTGGTTCATCAAACGAGAGGAACTGATCGTGCCAGGTATGTCTGAACGACTGGTAGAAATGATTAACCGTGTGCTGATGCTTTTATCGCTTTGCCAGGTGGCTTGGGCACATTGGAGGAAATTTTATAGTTCTATCTTGGGCGAACCTGAACATACACCAGAAACCGCTTGGACTGTTTAATGTTGATGGATTTTATGATTTTCTTTGTGTGTTTCTTGATGATGCTCGGAGAAATGGTTTCGTATCAAAACCTATGAAAGAACTCATCTTTACTGCCAGAACTGCTCCGGATCTAATAGACCAACTCATAGCCTATGAACCACAAGTTGACCCTATTCTTTCAAAGATAAATTGGTCCGAGGACGATCATGGTAAGAGGCGTCGGATTAATCTGGATCTTAACCTTTAATTTCCTGTAGATTTTCAGCTAACCAGGTACAACCTTCTTAACTCTCCTTTTACTGTTTAAGACATTAGGGACAATGTCTCATTTAGGTTTGGGGGAGGGAATTAGTTGATCAGTACCTTGTTTTTAGTTTGTGTGTTGTTTTTATTTTTAGTCCAAAATTTTTTCGAAAAATACAAAAAAATTGAAAAATTTTCAAAAAATTACAAAAATATTTTGAGTTTTTGTATTTTTTAATTTGACTAAAAAAATGAATTGGTAAGAGATAGCCGAGTAAGGAGTTTCCATTCCTGAGACGTATCTCAAACCTAATTCGAAACAAGTTAATTTTTGTTTATTTCATTTTAAATTATTTAATTTGTGAATTCTCCTTAAAACGGACTAAAAGGATCTTCATATGCTCAATTGATAGATATTATCAACATATAGTAACATACGGACATAAGCTAAAATTGAAAAGTTTGTAATATTCAGTGCTCTAGTTTAATTGGAGGAAACATCTCAAAAGCAGTGGAGTAAAAAAAAAAAAAAAAAAAACTATTGAGATCCGAGTTATTAAGTCTGTAAGGGTGTTTTAACACCTAGTGCCCTAAAACCAACTGGTTTGGGAGTCACTGGCCCAAAGCTCGTTACATGGATCAAAGATGCTGCAAAATATATATATCTGAAATCTGAGTAATTAAGTCCGTAGGGGTGTCTTAACACCTGGTGCCCTAAAGCCAACTGGTTTGGGAGCCACCGACTAACACTCGTTACATAGATGGAAGATATTGTATATAAATAAAAAAAAAATCAAAGAAAAAATCAGAAAAAATGAGAAAAATTATTCCATTGCTGCAAAAAAAGGTGTGAAATCTGATAGAACTTTAGGACAAAAATATTACTCTCTTATCAACTGCACTTATGACTGTTGTGGGCAAAAATGAGTTGATTAATTTTTGTTGGCTGTGTATATAAAGAATGGTAAAAATAATCGGAGAATTTACTTATTCAGTAATTTAAAAATAAACAAAACAACTAGTAACTTGGAGTAGAAGTTTCACCTGATTAGTCACTAACATCTTTATTCTTTTTTTCTTGTCTTTTTGCTTTTGTGTGCATTAGTTTTAACTAACTTTTTACTTTTGTAAAAATGTTTGTGGGTATCATTGCTGTAAACCCTCACGAGACTACAACTCGTCCACTAGGGACACCTAGGGTTTAAAGGCTTGTTGCATACGCTAAATGCAATCGTGATCCCTACGAAAGTGGCTTAGTTAATTTATTTATGTTATTTTATTTTATGTTTTGCTCGAGGACTAGCAAAATGTTAGGTTGGGGGGTGTGATGAGTGGTATTTATATCACTATTTCCCACTCATTTAACCTAATATTTTGTATAGTTTCTTGAGTTTTGTGAACGTTTTGATGTATTTTGTGTTATTTTGTAGATAAATAAAGTTTGGAAAGCATTGGAGGCAATTTGGGGCAAAACGGACAAAAATGCGTCAACAGGGATATTTTGGTCTTTTGCGCGTCGCGACGCCCAGACTTCCGCGTCGCGACGTCTAAAATGCACCGAACAGTGCTAACGTGCGCCGGGTCCAAAAATCAGAATCTGAGAAAAGTTTGACTTTGCTAAAATGCGCCGTGACACGTGTCACCATCACAGCCGACTTGCTAACGTGCGCCGTGCCACGTGTCATCATCATATGCTGCCGACACTCAGAGTTGACACGTGTCGCCTCGTCATCAGCCATGTCATCGGTCAAAAAGTCAACTTCGCCATGTGTCAAGCCACGTCATCCGCCACGTCACAAGGTCAACCAAGTCAACTTGCCACGTCAGCATCAGCCAATCAAAGCGTGACATGTGTCGACACGTGTCGCAATTCTAAGGTGCCGACAGTCTCTTTCCCACGTGTCGCCACGTCGTCGCCACGTCCACCGCCACATCACCGCCACATCAGCATCAATAATTGAGTATCCTATCCTTATCTGACACGTGGCGGATAAGAATCTCAGCGACCAATCAGAAGCCGCCACGTGTCACAATAATTGAATCCCAACCACTCTGCCACGTGTCACCTTATCATCTTATCCAGAATCTTCAAACCAGCAAACCAGACGTGCCACGTCAACAAATCCGGCGTCGCGACGCTGAGGACCTGGCGTCGCGACGCTGGATCCTACCGAGGCCTATAAATAGAGCTCGAGATTTCAGAATTCAATGCACCACTCTCTCTCTTATAATCTTTCTAAAGAGAGAGTTTCTCTCTCTACTTTCTTTTAATTTTTAGTTTTTTAGTTTTTAGTTTTGTATTAATTTTAATTACATTTTGTTAATATAGTAATTTAATTTTTACTTTTTACTTTTTACTTTTTACAGTTTTTATTATTTACCATGAGGAGGTAACTCCCCCAGCTAGGGTGAAAGGTAGTTCTTTTACTGTTACTATTTAGATTAATCTCCCTTAAAAATAATATATTCACTATTTAATATATTGACTTAAAAAGGATACCGCCAGATTGGTCGGTTGGTAATTTAATTTTGGTTCCGCCTTTATGGCTGGTTGGACTTAATTTGACTTAATCAGGTTACCGCCTATATGGCTGGTTGGAAAAAGAATCACAAGTTTATATATTATTTTATGGGAGATATCTAAAAAGTAGTAGTTAAAAGTAATTCCTTTTACCTTAGCATTTTTATTTTATTGTAATTTACTTTTCAGTATTTACTTTACCGCATTTTTACTTTATGTCTTTTATTTTCAAGTTTTTACTAGCCCTAGTTATGTGTTGTAACTAAATTAGTTATCTGGGGTTGTGATGAAATCTAACTATCACCGTTTTATAAGGGTTAGATTATAGCTTGGGTAATATAAAGATTTATTTATTGAGTCTTAAACTTAATGCTTTTTCATTAATTGGCCATTAATAAAATTGATCTGGTAAATCTAAAATGAACTAGACATAGGGATTTTAGGTTTCAGCCTTAGACTCAATAGCCCACGATCTTCCTTGAGGATAGATAACCCTTTAATAGATTTCCTTACAGGATAGGAATATACCTGTCGGGCGGGGGTAGCCATAATTGGAACTTAAACTAATGAATCCAGATAATTTAGTTGACATAGACATATGGTTCAATTGGGTTAAACTGGATATTTGTGTCTGACCATCGACAGAGGCTTACACATAATTTGTGTTTCCAGGTTAATAAATCAATATAATACCCAACTTTAAGATAACCACTTCATCTTAAAATGATATTGGAAGAAATCACAACCCTAGATAGTTTTTAATATTGGAATTTTCTTAAAACCTATTTTCGACTATTTTATTTACTTGCTTTTAAATTTAGAATCGTCACCATTTCAAATCAATCAATCAACTTGTTAGATTAGTAATCATTTGACCTCATAAAATTAATAGTTTAGATATTAAGTCCTCGTGGGATCGATATTTTTATACTACTTGAACGATACGTGCGCTTGCGTTATACATGTGTGTTTACGCCGGTCATTTGTTCGGGCTTTCTCTTTTGCTCTCTCGGATATCTCTCTTTAGGACTTACTATCTGGTTTCTTAACTTATACTGAATTTCGGGAAGTACTCTAAGATAATTACAGAATGATCCTTAATTAGAAATGAGAAAAATGATTTGAATGGCTGAGGAATACTTACTAACCTGTATGTGGAATTTTGAGGACGTACTCGAGGATCAGATACTAGAGAGGTAGTGCCTCATATAAGGGTATCCCGGACATACTACGTATACAAGACCCCAACACTCTGTCCACTGCAGTCATTGACTCCCTAGACCATGCTCTGATACCATCTTTGTAACATCCCCGATCTGGGAGATGTTACTGGCAGGGGATAGCTATATTAACCCCATAAGCCTCTGACTATCTGACTGTATTCTAACTGTTCTAATGCAATGTCATGTTTATAAATCATACTCAATTTAAAATACTTTTATTTCTTATAACTGTAAATTAAAAATACTTTACTTTATACATATTAACACATGCTCTTAAGACTCGTACATAACTAGTTCATACCAGAAACTTTTATTTGACACTGATTGGAATCTTATACTATATGACTTAATACTGGTGGACTCCATCCATGGTGACTGCATCAGTATCCATCCTCCCGAGCTTGTCCTCCTAGAATCCCTACAAAACAATAAAGACTGGAGGGGGGTTAGATCGTTATACGATATAAGTGAGTGGACTAAAAACTGAAAACTGATATAAAAATCTTTTAGCTTTAAAACCATATTTTCAAAACATCTTTATATGAAAACTTGTTTTCCAAGACTTCGTATTTGGGAAAACTGCCTTTAAAACACTGGTTTCTAAAAACTGTTTACTAAAGTCTGATTTCTGAAAATCGTTTACTAAAATCTGATTTCTGAAACTAATTACTGGAAATCTGAAAGTCTTAAACTGAAAATCTGAAAACTAAAAACTACTGCTACTACATCCAGGACCACAACTCAACTGGATGTACTCTATGCCTAATACCACAACTCAACTGGACATCTCTGAGGCTGGTGGGGCCCTACGTCCAAGACAACAGCTCAACTGGCAACGTAGAGCTCTACACCCACCCGGACAACAGCTCAACTGGCAGTGTAGCCACCATGAAACTGGGGGTGCGGATCAATGCTACCGCCCAAGCTCTGAAACCAGGATTTCGGGGATCTGCCAACCCTAGTCCTGCTTGAGGATCTGAGAGCGTCCCCTCAGTCCTCCACAGATGCACATACCTCTGAATCCGTCAATTCTACTGTATCAAGTTACATACTGGGGTGAGGTTTTACCTCATGCCCCGAAAGAAAAGAACATAAAACATGTACTAAAAACATAAATCTCAAACTGAAACATCTATTTTTCCATAAAAACTTCTCAAATCATGCTAACCATATATGATATAAACAAACTTGGCTAACGCCCTAGTTACTGAAAAGTAAGTCTGATTGAAGAAAATACAAAATGAAAATCAAGAAAAAGGGAAGTGTCCACTCAGAGTGATCAATCCTGGCGGGTACTGGATCCTTGATAAAAAAGAACTGTGATTCATGTGGATAACCTATGGTAGGAACTTAATTAGAATCTACGTAATCAAATAACTTTGATACTTAAAGATTTGCTCAAAAATTAATGTGTAAGACTTGTGGTAGTCATAATTTGATATAGAATATGAGGATAACTTGTTACGAGTCCCTAAAGGTGGTCTCTAACACGTTAGGACGAAACTGGGGACTTAAAACTGGTTTGGATGATTTCTGTCTCGTGTCACGACGCGTATCATGACGCGCGACGCCTGCTCTCCACCCTGGTCTTCACTCTTGCGTCGCGATGCGCAGATCCCTTGCGTCGCGACGCATTGCCGATTTCTAGGTTTCTGGTTTCTTCTCCAAACTCTATTTATTCAATCTCTACTAATTTCCAATACTCCCAAACCACAAACCAATGTCTTATATATCATTCAACACCTCATTAACATGCTTTATCCTTCCATTAATCAAGAATCAATTCAATTTATACATATAATTCATAATATATTTAAACCCAAAACTCAACATTCTTTAACCCAAATCTAATCACCAAATCATCAACCCTTAAACTCATAATTTCATCAATTTGAACCCAAAACATGATATTATCATCATTAAATCATTCATACTATCAAAAATCAAAATTTCAAGATTTGGGTCATGGATTCTTACCTCTCTTTCTCTTGATTTTCTTCATTCTCTCAAACCTCAAATGATGCCTTGATCAATCTTTGATTCATCCTCCTTCTTCCTTCTTTCTTTTCTTCTTTCCTTTCTTCCTCTTCTCCTCCTCCTTCTTCTTCTTCTTCTTCTTCTTCTTTTTCTTCTTCTTCTCTTCTTCTTCTTCTTCGTCTTCTTCTCTCTTCTCTTCCTCCCCTTTTCTTTTCTCCCTTCACCGTTTTCTTCTTCTCTTTTTTCTTCAAATTTGTTTTTAAATTTTTTTAAGAAATTGTGAATAGTGAGTCCTTTTTATAGTAGGACTTAATTGATACAAGAAAATGTAGAAATATCTAGAGAAATGGAGAAATTTTGGGCTTTTATCATTCGGGTCCGATTTTACTATTCACCCAGATTTGAATTGCGTTTTTGACCCAGTTCTAGTCCGAATTTGGGAAATATTTAACGTGGAAGTTGTAGGTCTCTCTCTCAGCCTTTTAATGATATAATATTCATAAAAATCAGAGATCGTATGAAAACGTTATGCCCAAATACCATGGGCAGTCCAAAATAAACACGATACAGTCCTGTCCCGGGACTTCGAGAAGTTTACCGATCATCTCCAAATTCATTCCATAAATATGTTTGAGTCCCATCCTAATTTATTTACATGTCTTTGCCTCGTACATAACGGTATCACTGTAGGCAGTAGTAAGAACTGGCGGTCGTTATAGGTTTCATATCTCGTCTATATTTCTGGTAAAAGGTCAGAATAACTTCAGGAAAGTTCTTAACGTATGTCTAGAGTATTGTTATTCTCATAAGGGATACTATTCGAATAGTCTATGAAAGCTTATTAACCTGTCTATGGATCTTGAGGACGTACTCAAGGATCGGATACTGGAGAGGTAGTGCCCCGCATACAAGTATCCCGGACATACTATTTATACAAAACCCCAGCACTCTACCCACTGCAGTCACTGACTCCCTAGACCATGCTCTGATACCATCTTTGTAACATCCCCAATCCGGGATATGTTACCGGCAGGGAATAGGCTGTACTATTCCCCTGAGCCTCTGTCTTTCTAACTATAAACTACATTATTACTCTTTCCTCAATCAAAATCTTAAGTATGGGACCAATGCCCAAGCTCGATAACATGAAAAATAAACTCAATATTAAGTACTATATACACATTAACACTTTATTTTACAATGACTGTTTCAAACAAAGACTAATACATGATTTATACTTAACACTGACTGGACATCCACTGACTCTGACTTGGACTGGTGGACTTCATACCCTGTGACTGCATCAGTATCCATCCTCCCGAGCTCATCCTCCGAGAATACCTGCAAAACAAGGAAACTGGGAGTTGGGGTGGTTAGATCGTTGTACGATCTAAGTGAGTGGATGAAACTAAAATACTTATGTAAAACTTTTGGTTCTAAAACCAAAGGTCCATAAATAACTTTATATGAAAGCTCTTTTTTTTTTTTGAAAACTTTGTCTCAAATCTCTTTATAAAACTTATATTTCTTAAATCTGCTTTATGAAAACTGTTTCTAAAATCTGATTTTTGAAACTGTTTTCTGAAAATCTGATATCTGGAAACTCTTTTTCTGAAAATCTGATATCTGAAAACTGGTCTTGACATAGGGGGCGTTACGTATCGTTGTCCCCCCATACGCCTAACTAGAGCCAAGAATGCAAAATCATGACTTTGGGGTGTTACGTATCGTCGTCCCTCAAGCCACTGAACTAGAACTAGGGGTACGGATCTGCTACCCTCCAAGTTCTGAAACTATGATATAGGGGCATCTGTCATCCCTAGTCCTGAACTAGGATCTGGGGGCATTACGTATCTTCGTCCCCCAGTCCTCTACATGTGCACATTTGATGTCCGTCAATTCCATATCTGAATAAAATTACATACTGAGGTGGGTTTTGCCTTCATGCCTCGAAAACATAAAAATCAAGCTTTGGAAAATATTTCTTTTTAAATCATCCTTATCTGAAAAGCAACTGTAATAAAATTTCGGCTAACGCCCTATATGCTCAAAAGTAAGTCAGATATCAATAACTGTTAAATAAAATCAGTTTGAGAAAAGAGGTCCACTCACTTTCTTGGAGTTTCGCTAGCTTTTCTTCATTTCGCTGGTGAAACTTGTGGTTCCTGCGATGATATAGAGAATGGACTAAGAATGTATAGATCGGAATTAAGCTAAATTTTCTTATTCAAATAAGGGCTATAACTCTGAGGCATATGGTATATATATCATGACATAATTTATACATACGGGTTGATAAGAGACTTATAGGGTAGCCTCTAACACGTTCAGGTGAAATTGGGATGACTTGTAAATGATTTAGGCAATTATTTATCCACGCGTCACGACGTAAGGCAGCGCGTATCGCGACATGAATCATCCAGAGACGTGCCCAAATTTTTGTCGTGCGCGTTGTAACACACGTACCTTTCACGTCGCGATGCGACTACACCAGAAACAGATCTTCACAAATTACCTAGAACGCGTCGCGACACATGGGGTTCGCGTCGCGATGGAAGGCCAAATTTCAGGCCTGAATCCAACTTATTCATGTCCTTATGCCCAAACCCATTTGCCTTCTTCTATTTTTCAACCCTTATACAGCAATTATATATTCACCATCATAAAATATCATCAAGAAACCTTTAAATTCCTTAAATCCAAAATCCCATAATTAACTCAATACCCCAATTCTGTTGATTCCTACTCAACACCATCCATTTTCATACTTATATATATTTATTGAACACATTTTCTATTATGCTCCTAACACATTCATATCATTGTATCAACAAAACAACTCAATCTAAAATTTAGGTCAAGTGACTTTACCTCATATTTGTAGGATTTTTCCTCTTCCTTCAAGTTTTATGGATGCCAACCCTTCTCTTTGCTTCTTTCCTTTTTGTTTCTTTCTTCTTTCTTTTGTTTCTTTCTTCCTTTCTTCTTTTTCTTCCTTTTCTTCTTTCTTCTTCTTCTTCTTCTTTCTTCTTCTTCTTCTTCTTCTTCTTCTTCTCGAATGGAATATCTTAGAATCTCGTATCGGAATTCCGAAGAATTTACCGATTGTCCCCAAGTCGTTCCGTAAGTATATTTGTGTCCCTACGTAATTTATGTTTGATGAACCTTCATCCCGCAATATCACGGTACAATAATGTAACAGTAGTAGAGCTACCGATCGTTACATCATCTCCACATCGCGGTTCGAATGCCGCTGACGATTTGTCAATCGGATTTACGGATCAACGGGAAATCATGAAAAACCAAAATAGTCCCTTACCGGAATATCTACGAAAAATAGGGAGTTTCTCGAGATGAAACCACCATCAAAATGATCCCTTGTTGAAAGACTCGGTCGGTATCAGCTCCAGATTGGACGGATCGGGGCCCAATCTTTCTCTTTTCTCTCTTTTTCTTTCTTCTTCTCTTTCTCTCTCTCCCCTCCGTTTCTCACGAAAAAGGCTACTGGAGGAAGAGAAAATGATGTAAAAGAATTTATACTACATGGAAATATCATTTGCCACCCCTCAACTTGTCCCTTTGATAATGTTAATTCCACTTTTACAAACCTAACAATTTAGTCCTTAAATTTCCAACACATCATAACTTATAAATTAAACATATGGGTAAAATAAATATGGGTGTTATAGATATCCAACAAACCTAAAGTTTTGCCCTCGAGGCAAAAGCTTATTTTGCTGTGCCATCCTCACAATTGAAGGACAACCTCAAATCCTAACATAATTATGATCGGTTTCCTACCAGTCCATATCTCATCTGGAGTCGTAGGAACGGCTTTGTAAGGAATCTTAGTCAAAAGATGAGCGGTAATTAAAAGAGTATAACCCTCTAAGTAATATGGCATTGTTAGAATTGTTGCTCGGAGTGCCAATCCGGATCGTATTTATGTCTGATTCATGAATATGAACAATTCATTTTTCCATAATATTACATATTAATGGTTGCAGTTGTTTTTAATATACGTATTCGATCTAATTACGATTATATTGAAACTAAATCTGATTAAGTGATATGTATATGATATATAGACAAAGACCCGAGGATTTACAACGTCAGTAGTTACAACGTAGTTTGTAATTGACATTGGGAAGTGTCACCATAAGTTGTATATTCTCAAATAAAGTTCCTGGTTAAGATTTACTAACACGGGTCGGTTAGTAAAATCCACTAAGACCAGTACCATACGTGTCGTATATCGGGACTTGGTCCAATGCTTTATCCCAATGAACCATGAGTTCTGGAGACTTGTATAAACGTGTAGGTGTTTTTTGATAAACACTGAACGTTCACTGAATATTCACTACTAGAATAATAGGAATAGCCAACACTTTAAAAGAAATCGGTTTTACTAATTAACCGATTTCGTAAGTAAAAGATATCGGTTTTATTTTAAACCGTTTTCTTTTACAATGGAATTTAAATCACTTTAAATATACAATTTATTTAAACAACGGTTTTAGTTTATAAACGATGTCTTTATCTGGTAGAAAAGAAATGACATATTAATAACTGTTGTCTTTACCTAATATGAAAGAAATCTCATAATTAAAAACAGTTGTCTTTAAATCAAATAGGAAAGAGATAACATATTAAAATATTACTTCTTTTTTAAAAAAATAAAAAAAATAAAAAACAAACGTATCAACTTATTAGTTTACCTGAAATAGAATTATAATATACAATATCTTTATTGAAAGGTTTAACAAAAACCCTAAATCTCTTTAATCTTCAATTTTTCTTCTCGCGCTTATGCAGGTACGTACTTCGTCTTCAATTGTTCTTCTCTTTCGTTCACAATATATGAACTATTTCATTGTTTATTTTTTCTTTAATGAAATTTGAAGCATGTGTCATTGTTTCTTCTAATTCTATGATTTATTTATATAATTGTTTATTTATTTATTCTTTTGTTAACATGATGCGCATCAGGTGAAGAGATTGCTGTAAAGGATTGTTTATTTATTTGCCCAGCCACTATTTCTTATTTTATTTTTTTATATATCATTGTTTATTTATTTATTATTTTCAAACATTGCATAAACCATTAACACATATATGCTTGTGCTTTTGAATTTCACTTAATATATTAATAATAGTGCTTTCCATGGCTTTCGAACTGATTAAACTATTAATAATATGTTCATCTTCTTCTGATTACTCTTTTTTTTTTTTTACAAAATCAGAAATCGAATTCCTTTTTTTTTCTTTTATCAGAGGGTCAGAGATGGCGATAATTAAAAAGGTCAATTACAGGTTTAATTGGAAATTAAGGGAAGGGAAATTAGGGTTTGAAAAATGGAGAAGCGTGCAAGATTAATAATGTGTGCTTTATGTTATGTTCATGATTTGTGGATTATCAAGTTTGTTTTTTATTGTTACTTGATTGATGATTTATATTTTATATTAAATCTGACTTAATTATAAAATTAGATTGGACAAAATATGGACAAGTCTTGGATTGCTTTAGATAGACAATCAAAGAGTATATGGTTGGAGTTGAAAATTTTTTGGCGTTTAGCTTGAGTCATGCAGTTGATCAAAATGGCATTCGTTGTCCTTGCTTGAAATGTGGAAATCTGAAAAATATTACTAGTGATGAAATAAGGGACCATTTGTTTATCTACGGGATGGATCAAAGTTATATTAAATGGATATGGCATGGAGAATCAGCACATCCTACATCGGACTCACCAATTCAGCATTCACCAAATATAAAAAGATATGATGGTAATTTTGTAGACAACATGGTAGAGATGGTGCAGGACGCACATACAGATTATACTAATGACCTGGATCAATTTCAAAAGTTACTAGAGGATGCTGAAAAGTCTTTGTATCCAAGTTGTACAAAGTTTACGAAGTTATCTGCTTTGGTGAGATTGTACAAATTGAAAGCAGATTATGGAATCTCTAACACTTGCTTTTCAGAGTTATTACAGTTATTAGGTGATATGTTACCCACTGGTAATGAATTGCCTATGTCTATGTATGAAACGAAGAAGACTCTAAATGCATTAGGTTTAGAGTATCACAAGATAGATGCATGTCCTAATGATTGCTTGCTATACAGAAAAGATTACCAAGATGCTACTACATGTACTTGCTATACAGAAAAGATTATGGAATCCCTAAACGTCGTGGTCGAGGTAAGGAGCTTGACATGATGAAAATGATGTCACAAGAACCAACTACACCACAATCCGATCATGATAGCTGTGATATATCTTTAAATGTAAGTCAATCCTTAATATCTACTTAGTCATATTTTTTACTAATAAATATCTTAATAATTTAATTGTAAACTTTTTAAAGGGGAAATTTTGTAAGCTTGTTGTGGGATCAAGAGACAATATCGTAGCTCAAGGTATGATAGTGACTACTAAAGATTTGAATCCCACAATACATGGACTTCCGTTAGGTGAAAATATCTGTGTGGCTATTGACATTGCTGTAAAAGGATATGCACTTTTGCCAATTCCTGTTGCTGATGAGTTAATTACCGTGAGTGATGCCATTGGATCACATGTAGCATGGCCAAGAGAACTTGTTATATTTAGTGTTGATGATGTGGTAATTTTATATATAATCCCATTTTTCTAATATTATTTTAAGTTATCTTATTAACCACCAATATTATTTTTATGAGTATTAGGAATCATCTAAACAATTCAAGAAAAATGATAAGATAAGTGAAAAGTTATGACACAAGCCACAACTTCAATGGTTAAGGAAGACACATGTGTCTTTGAAGTTTATTATCAGTTATGGCAAGAAATGTATGACAGTGAGTGATTGTATTCAAGTATAATTGGAGAAAGACATACTTGGACATGAGTTTACAGCTAATATTGAAAAAGATGATTTAGTTCAGTTCAGCGGTATGGCCGAAATAGGTGTTACATCTGTAACAGTGTACCTAAGGTGATGTTTAATTCTGTTTTTATGTTACTGAAATATATATTCTTTTTAGAGGAACAAATAAGAATTAATTTTTTTGTTACTTTTTTAGGCCTTTGTATAATCTCATGAGGGAGAGCAACTTAACAGATAAATTTGCGTTTGTGGATCACAACCTTATCGCTCAATTTGCAGGAACTTCAGATGAAAGAGCACGAGTAATTGCCGACAGGCTTGAGGATGCAAACCAACCAAACCAGATTTTTTTCTTCCTTTTAATCAATCGTAAGTGTTAATTTTATCATTGCTTAACTTTAATATTGATGTGCTAAATTACAATAAAAAAAAAATCATTTATTACTTAATATTAATTGATAGGTTCCATTGGATGTTAGTCATTTTGGATCCTGATAATAACATTGCATATTTCTTGGATCCATTCGAGAAGAAGTTCGTCGTGATATTAAGGATATTGTCCATAAGTAAGTCTTGTATTTATTTTTTGTTTTTTATTTTTTTTTATTATTTTTTAAAAATAAGGGACATTTTGTCTTGGCATATTTCTTGCAGGGCATTAAAAATGTTTGCAACTCAGAAGCAAAGAATGTTACATAAATCTATAGCTTGGAAGAGTGTTATGGTATACATATTTTAACTAACTAATCAATTTATTTTTCATAAAATTATTAATATGTTGAATTGATTATAGTGTCCAAACAACCTACAAACGGAATGCAGATATTATGTATTAAAGTATATGAGAGACATCATTGCAGATCCACATATATCTGTTATGCAAAAGGTAAGAGTTTAATACTAATTTTACTGTTAAAATATTGTTATTTGGTGATTGAACTTGTGCCATGTGGAGTTACAAAGAGTGGATCTATTATATAAGTGAATGTTAGTGGAACTTGACAAATCACTTATGAAAAATTGATGATTAATTAATATTTTTTATGCGTTATTATTGCAATTTCAAGGAATGAACACATACACTCAAGAAGAAATTGATGGGATGCGAAGTGAATTGGCAGAATTTGTAGCATCAGAGATATGAAATTTAAATTTGCTGATTTTTATTTTTTTTTTTTTTTTAAACTCAACTACTTTGTTCAAGTGATTCTTTAAGGCTTAGGGTTTCAATGAGGATTAAAAGAAAAAACTGTATGGACAAATTCAAATTCATAAATATTTTTATTGAATGAATTTTATGTTTTATCATATTGTGTTCTTATGATTTTAATGATGAATCATTTAAATTTGTAATTAAAAAAAAACATATGAATTTTAAGACATCACTTGACAAAATATTTAAAAATGGTTATGATATAATAAAAACTGATTTCTTTTTTTACTTAAAGACATCATTTTGTATAAGCGATTTCTATTCAAATAAATATGAATTCGGTTTTAATCAAACAGATTTCATTTAACAAATATAAAGACATCGGAAATTAATAAAAATACTGATTTCTAAGACAATTTGAAAGACATCGCTTTTACAAATAACCGATGTCTTTCGAAACATTTATAAAACCAATTATTAAATGATCTAAAAAGAAGAAAGTTTTAACAACACCTGAATAGAAAACACTTTTGAAACCGATGTCTAAACTAATAGACATCGTTTAAAAACCGACTTCTTTATGCTTTATTGTAGTAGTGTAATGTGTAGAGAATAAATATTTTATTAATAAATAATAAATTATATTACAAATATTATGCATTAAATCATAATATTCATAATTAATTTTAGGATATAGACTCTAACGATTAACATAAAAGTGGTGGAATGCTTGTACATATCTAAAGAAATTACCAGGATGAATCATAATCTCCACATGAACCAAGCTATTAAAATTTTGTTTGATGCTTGTTGTGTGGCTTTTATTATTGAAAGAAACTAAAAGCTGCAGTTTGGTCAACTAGGTAGTGAAAGAAAATGAGATAATCTTATTTCTTAATTAGATATAGAATGTTTGTTACAATTTCTCTCATGAAGCAAACCTGATTCCAACACACATATATTAAATAGGAAAACTTATATTCTAATTAGATTTTTTTAATAATTTCTCTTATTATAATATAATTTGTTTATCAAACAATAATATTGTCTTATAAAACTCATGATATATAACCCACTTGTTTTTTTTAATATATAAACATACAAAATAAAAAAATAAAATAAAAAAGGATTATTTGGTCAATACCAAGCAGATGAGATATGATTCTTTAATCTTTAATGCTTTTCTTAACCTGGAAGGAAATTAGGACAATATGACATCTCTCTATTATTCAATAATATTTGTGAAGTTTCCAGTAACTAAATCTTAAGTTATAAAAGAATCATTTTTTAATATCGTTGACCGTGACGTTGGATGATAAGATCTACTGATAAATGTTTTAACGAAATTGGTATTTTTTATATCTACATTTTTAATATTTTTCCCTAACATTGATGATGTAAACTCTTTTTTTTTTTTTTAATAATTTTCACTCGTTTGATGTGATGTTCCCGAAAAAGCTCTTAGAAGCCAATTTAATTGGGATGTGAGACATTATCTAATCCCGTCTTCGAGATCATTTACCCAAGAAAATATGCTACATATCACTAACAAATAATATAATTAAACCCTTATATATTAATAATTTTGGAAGTTATTTAATATCAGGAAATTCTGAGGATCACTAGAAACCTAACCTTAACAATCTTGCAGGAAACCATACAATTAATGTTTGTCAATGAAAGTTGAATGTATCCCAATTTGTAAAAATTTTCTTCTCTTATCTCAGGAACCAACCCTTTGCATTTCTTTAGAAGCATGCTGAAACTTGGAAGGACGATATTCTTCTCTTATCTCTTTACTACTTGGATTTGGCAATCGTGTTACTAAAGGGAAAATATTGTCGGTAAATATTTATCTACGAAATTTTTATCTCTCAATAAATTTCAATGGATTTTCGAGTTTTATAGATATAAAATTTCCGTCAATAATGTGTGAATTTTCTCAACACATTATCCAGGGTTGTACCGATAAAAATTGCTATAAGTAAATTAATTCTTTTAAAAAAAAAATTTGGGCCTATGGTGTTGACCGAAGGGTCTAATCTATATATATTTTGATGATAACAAAACATAGTAATAAATGGTATTTTTTAGTATTAATGATTTATTTATTTTGTATGCCTTTGATCTTGTTCCCGAGCAAAAAGAATGTGAATATTCAAAGGAACGTGAATGAAAAATTTCACACAATTCGAGATTTCGTGAAGAATAATATAGATAATGTTATATTTCGAGTATCGTAATCTTGTTGTTGCATTGAAAAACATTTAAAAATTCAATAAATTGAACTCATGCATATATTGCATCACATACATCAATCTTTAATTTCAGAAAAAAATATTATGAGAAAGAAAACAAATTATATTAATGATACAAAAAGTAAAATTTATTTCACTATGCATGAAAAATCATGCCGCAATTCACTAGAATCCGGAAACTTAAATACTGAAAAGTAGTTATTTTTTACAAGTCTTATTTAAAAAAAAAAAAAAAGGTCGCCCGATGCATGAAGGTCTGCTATTACATATATAATTTTAATAAACAGAAAAGCTTTTTCATCCTTTTATCTTGGACCAAGATGAAAGTGGAGGAATACTTTGTTCATGCCTAAAGAAATTAGCAGGATCAATCATAGTCTTCACGTGAACCAACTATTAAAGTTGTTCTTGAAATATTTTCTTCCCCCAAATGCTAGCATTTTTGACACTTATTGTATGGCCTTTGTTGTTTGTTCAATGTCAAGATCCCTGTAAGGATTTTTGGAAACATAAGGAGTCATGTAATTATACAAGTTTCTGATCCAATCAATGTGCCTTTGTGATGTTGCCTCTTTTTCCCAAGCCACAACGTACACAACTTTGTATATATTACCAGCTCTATGTGGAAATGGTGTTTCTGTTTCCGAAATCTCGGCCATTTTTCCACCATAAGGAATCAACGTCACAACTCTGTTTTGCCCCTCTTCTTCATAAAACTTATCATATATCCCTTCCAAGGCATTTTCAGGAATTGTCTCCTTCACATAGTCTGATTTTACCTTGAAAAATGGAGTGGCAATTGTATTTTTACTCCGATCAAGCAAGGAGCTTGCATTTTGGAATCCAGCGGCGGCGACGATTAATTCAATTCAGCTCATTTCAAAACAGTCTTCTTTTGCTAAACCAAGCTCAGGTAAGCTCTCTTGCACCAATGGAAGAAGCCTATCAACCCCACCTAAAAATACGGATGTAAATGTGGCTACTATTGTTGAATTAGCTCTGTTTATGGAAACACCGATGAATAAATCTTCATGAAGCTTGTCTGCAACATACTGCCATTTATGAATATGAATTATCTTTGTTGCGTTTTGTTCTAAGGTTTGTTGCTTTGAGAACGCTGTCAAAGTCGATGGAACTGTAACTAGTCTTATTTTCCAGCCAATAATGATTCCAAAATTACCTCCTCCACCTCCTCGAATGGCCCAAAAATAGATCATCTCCCATTGATTCTGATAGGTTTTAATTCGAGATGAAACCTACAAAACTCTCCAAACTTTTTACAAGTTACTTTGAGAATGATTGAATGCTTTATTTATGCTCTAGCTTGTTATTTATAGCTGAGTTAGTTACAAATTTTGTTACAAGAGTATTATCATCTGCTACAGCTGTGAATGTGTAACATTACCTTTCCCCCATCCAAAGAACCTTGACAGCTGGTAGAAGGATAGAAGTTGCAAAGAACTCAACAATTTTTTTAACACCACCAATACGGCTCTCATCTTTTTAGTAATCTCACTTTGTGTATGGATGTAGTTGCTAGGCCTGCTCTCATTCTCAACAAGCTTGTAGAACTTGTAAATGTCTTCAACATATTCCACTCCACTCCAACCAGTCATTGTTAGCATCTTTTGCATCAGCAGCTAACTCAAAGCTGACTTGCCTCAGGTCTATGCAAGGACTTCCGCAGCCATTCTCAACAACCATCAGAGGAACTGAGGGTGAATTTTCTTTGAAACCATCTGAGGTGTTTGTTGAAACCTTGAGATGATAGGTTTGAAGAAATATATTTTTCTTATTATTCACAATGTCATTTAGCACTATATATACACATTGTTTGAAATTTAAAAAGGAAAGAGATTACAATGAAAGGAAATAATTAACTACTAGATAAATGACATAATTATAGAAGATTCAAAATTAAGTTCCTTGATTTTCTCCTTTTAATTAGCTTGAATGTGGAATCTTATCATGCCCCCGCAAGATGGACGGTCTTGGAGAGAGTCCGATCTTGGACCGGAGTGAGTTGAAAGGAGACCGAGCAAGTGGTTTGGTGAGGGCGTCTGCTAGTTGATCAGCTCCAGAGATGTGTGAGACCCGGAGGAGACCAGTTTGAACTTGTTCTCGGATGAAGTGGTAGTCAAGTGCTACGTGTTTCATGCGCGAGTGAAAAACAGGATTGGAGCATAAATTGGTTGCCCCAACATTGTCACAGTAGATGACCGGTTGGAGAGAGAGAGTGACACTAAGTTCGGTCAGGAGAGCACAAATCCATCTAATTTCGGCGGCAGTGGAGGCTACTGATCGGTACTCAGCCTCAGTGGATGACCGTGCAACCGTGCGTTGTTTCTTGGAGCTCCAGGAAATAGGATTGTGACCCAGGTACACTATGTAAGCACCAGTGGAGGTGAAGTCGTCTTTGTTACCAGCCCAATCAGCGTCGGAAAAGGCATGGAGTGCGAGAGGGGAGTTGCGGCGGAGAAATATCCCATGGTCCAGAGTGCCACAGAGATATCGCAGTAGACGCTTGACGGCATGCCAATGGTCATCGGTCGGTTGATGCATAAACTGAGAAAGTTTGTTCACTGTATAAGCAATGTCTGGTCGTGTGAGGGAGAGATACTGGAGGCTGCCGACAATATTTCTGTACTCGGTCGGATCAGATAAAGGAGATCCAGATTGTAATGTGAGTGTCGGGTTTGTTGGCAGTGGAGTTGGGGCTGGCTTGGCGTCAATCATGTGGGTTCTGGTGAGCAGATCGGCAATGTACTTGCGTTGACTAAGAAAAGATCATTGTTGTGGTTAATAACCCCACCCCAAGGAAATAAGTAAGCTGGCCAAGGTCCTTGAGAGAGAAGCGCTGAGAGAGTTGGTTAATGAAGCGTTGGACAGCTTTAACATCATTGCCAGTAATGATGATGTCGTCGACATAGACCAAAAGATAAAGTGTGGTGTGGCTGTTGGTGAAGATGAACAGTGAGGTGTCGGCCAGGGAGTTGGTGAACCCGGACTGTAGAAGAAATTGGCACAGTTCATGGTACCATGCTCGAGGGGCTTGTTTGAGGCCGTAGATGGCCTTGCGAAGTTTACAGACGTGATGGGGATGATCCCGATCAATGAAGTCCGAAGGTTGTGTCATATAAACATCTTCAGTGAGAGTGCCTTGAAGAAAGGCATTGTTGATGTCAAGTTATCGGAGAGACCATCCTTTACTGACAGCAAGACTGAGACCAATCCGAACAGTGGTCGGCTTGATGACTGGGCTGAAGGTTTCATAGTAATCCACGCCAGGACGTTGATGGAAGCCTTTGGCAACTAAACGAGCTTTGTACCTGTCAATAGAACCATTAGCATTAAACTTGGTGCGAAAGATCCACTTACAGCCGACCAGGTTCTGGTCGGGACAGGGTGGTACTAGATCCCATGTCCCATTGCGAAGTAGAGCATTATACTCCTCGGACAGAGCTTGGCGCCACTTGGGGTCCTTGAGTGCTTGGGTAATGGTGGTGGGTTCGAGATTAGGTTGCTGAAGCTGGGCGTGGAGGTTAAGTTTTTGAATTGGTTTGAGGAGGTTGGTCTTGGAACGTGTGACAATCACGGGGTAAGTTGGAGGGTTCATGTGGGTGGTCGGTTTTGGTGTGGGCAGGTATGGTTGGTGAAGTTGAGGGTTCATGTGGTGGTCGTTGTTTGTGTGGTCGGGCACGGATGTTGTAGTGAGTGGTCTTGTGGTCGGTTGGTGTTTGGTGGTCGGTGTTGTGGGTGGTGTGTCGGGAGTGGTGTGGGGGAGTGGTGCTGGTTGTGTTTTTGGGGAGGGTTGAGTCCGGCAGTGTGTATAAGGTCGGTTGTTATGTGGTCTTTCGGTGAGTGGGTGACTTGGGTGCGCAAGGGGTCGGTGTAGGTTTGAGTGATCGGCTAGTTGTGGCAATTGAGGGCGGGTATGTGGTCGGGCAGGATTGGTTTGATTTGTAAGTGATGATGATGCGCTGGAGTGGTTATGCCCGATAAGGTTTCTGTGGTCGGATGGGGTTTGTGATGTGGTGGTAATGTGAGGTGGAGGGTGAGGTTGGATCGGGGGGTTGATGGGTGCGGAATTCGGTGGGAGTGCAGAGTCGGCATTCTGCAATGGTGAGTTCAGTACCGGTAAGGTCATGGAGCACCATTCAGAGATGGTGTGAGTAGTGGCACGGGAAGGAGACAAAGGAGAGGTGGCAAAGGGAAAAATTGACTCAACGAAGCGGACATGTCGGGAGGTGTAAAGTCGATTTGTGGACGGCTCGAGACATAGATAAGCCCTCTGAGTGAGAGAATATCCTACGAAGACACAGGGAGAGGACCGAGACTCGAGTTTGTGAGATGTGTATGGACGGAGCCAAGGGTAGCAGAGACAGCCAAAGCTGCGAAGTTTCGAGTAGTTCGGCATATGACCGAAGAGTTTGAGATAAGGGGAGTGGTGGTGTAAGGTTGGTGTAGGCATGCGATTTTAAGATAGACAGCAGTGGAGAATGCAAAGGGCCAATGTGAGAGAGGCATGGATGAGTGAGTGAGAAGAGAAAGACCTGTCTCGACGATATGGCGATGACGACGTTCAGAGTACCCATTGTGTTCAGGAGTGTGAGAAGGGGAAGTGAGATGGGAAGGAAGAGAGGGCTTGGTATTCCCCCCCATTGTCAGAGTAGAGAGATATGATAGGGCTATTGAAGAATTTTTCGACTAGCACCTTGAAGCGCATAAAGACATCACGGGTGTCAGATTTTCGTTTTATGGGATAAAGCCATATGTATTTGGTGAAATGGTCGATAAAGATTATGTAGTATTTGAAGTTATCGAAGGAGTAGACCGGTGAGGTCCATAAATCTGTAATATAACTTCAAGAGGTGCAGATGTAGTAAGTAGAGGAAGAGAACGGTAATTTGTGACTTTTATTGCATTGGCATGCATTACAATGATAATTTGAATGAGAGGAATTAGAGACAGCAGAATTAAATGAAGACATAATGCGTTTGAAGATGGACGACGAGGGATGCCCGAGTCGATGATGCCACTCAGGAATAGAGGTGCTGACACTTGAAAAGGCGATTGGAAGTGACGACCGAGTGGGGGAGGTCGGCCATTCGTATACACCATCTTTAGTCCGACCCTGCAACAGAATGGCCCCCGTGCGAAGATCCTTCACATGAAAAGAAGATGGTAAGAACTCTATGGAAGTGTTGTTGGACTTGCAAAATTGAGATTTGGAGATAAGATTACGGTTCATATTGGGTACATATAAAACATTAGATAAGGTAAAAGAGTTAGTTATAGTATTGAGAGAGGTAGAACCATGGTGGGAAATGGGAAGGGCAGTGCCGTCACCAATCATTATTTCATCTGTGCCGTCATAAGGATAGTGGAGAGCAAGGTTGTTCAGATCAGTAGTGACATAATGTGATGCTCCACTGTCGAGAAGCCAGGCAGGGTTGGATGAAGAGGTGGTGGTAACATTTGCTTGATATTGCCAGGGATGGGGCGTGCGAGGGTTGGACGAGTTGGTCTGACGGGTTGGTGGTTGCGCACCTGGGAAGTGTTGGCGGAAGAGAGGGCATTGGGAGACCACATGGCCTTGATTGCGGCACCATTGGCACCGACCAAGAAGGGACGAGGAGGAGGTCGGTCGGTTCTGGTGTTGGTGGAAGAGTTTCTGGGAAGTTGGGGGTTGATGGTGGGTGCAAACCGACCGTGTGGGCAGTGTTATTAGGATGAGGTCGGTTGTAGGTCCGAATATGGTGGGATGTGCGGATGCCTGGGGGGAATTGGAGCTGGTCCTGTTGTGGAGAGATAGCTCTTTGTTGATGAGTTTTTCATGGAGTTCATCAAAGAGAATAGGGGAATCACGGCCATTGACAGAGTCGATGATGGACTGATAGTTATCATCAAGTCCGTCAAGCACTTTTTCATTAGGTCTTCATGGTCAAGAGGTTTTCCAAGGGCGGCAAGTTGATCGGTTGTGGCTTTGATGGATTGCATGTATTCGGTAATGGTTTTAGGACCTTTGGTGATGTGTTTAAGATGATCCTTGAGTTGTTTGATGTGGCCACGAGATGGACGGGCATAGGTGTTGGCAAGGGTTTGCCAGGCTTCATAGGTGGTGTTAGATTGGGTGATGAGAAACTAGAGATGGTGATAGGGTGCCGACCAGAGCTGCAAAGATTAGTTTGTCTTGGCGTAGCCAGGTGTGATATTCGGGATTTGGAGAATTGACATTATCTCGGGTGATGGTACGTGTGGGGTGTGATGATTTCCATCAATGTGTTGTTGTAAATCATAGCCGATGAGAATGGCTTCAATTTGGGTTTTCCAGGAGAGGTAATTCGTTGATGTGAGTTGATGGAGTTTGTGGATGGCAACTATGATCAAGGGTTTTGCAGGTTCTTGGGCGTTTGGGATGACATTTTGGGTACCGTCGGCGGCCATTGAAACAGGGGATGGAGGTAGAGGATCAATATTTGCCAAGGGATGTTGGGAAAAAAAAAATTTTAGAGAAGGATCTGGGCGCTGATACCATGTTGAAACCTTGAGATGATAGGTTTGAAGAAATATATTTTTCTTATTTCACAATGTCATTTAGCACTATATATACACATTGTTTGAAATTTAAAAGGAAAGAGATTACTGAAAGGAAATAATTAACTACTAGATAAATGACATAATTATAGAAGATTCAAATTAAGTTCCTTGATTTTCTCCTTTAATTAGCTTGAATGTGGAATCTTATCAGTGTTAATCATTGCATCCACAAGTGAACCTCCTGTTCAGCAGCCCTGTGAAGAATGTCACAATGCTTTGCAAGTCGCAGCTTCAATAACATGGAGCCCATAACAATAATCATTTAGTACATGAGGGAATTTGCAACCAAAACAGCTTCAGTTCCACGTTTTAGTAGTTTCCATTGCCGCCAGGATAGCATCCACAGAAGAAATATCAGCACCTGAGTTATCCACAAAGATTAAGCTCTCTTATGTGGGTGAGGGTTGTTCTCAATATACCCTAAATTCTCTCATTGAAGGCATCAAAATCATCCACCACCCGCCAAGGTCTCTCCATTCTATTTGCGACTCATTCTATAAATTTCAATAATTGTTCCTTTGTGATAGAGACCCATACAGGCACAAGATTCCCAATCAAATATGTTTGCAGCAAGAACACCCTTCAATAAGCATAAACAGTCTCATTTCCCCATTCATTCTGTTAAGCTCCCCAATAAGTCAGGTAACAGCAAGCGATACCTCCTCATTTTCCTCTCTGTTTTATGCTTCTATAGGCATCATAAAATTGGAATTCCCTTAAGCACTCTTCCCTTAACTCCAAAAGATTGGCCAAGCCAACTTCCATATGCAGCAGGCTCCTCCATCAACCTAGCCAAGTGAGCATAGAATGCATGAGCAAATGTATCTCCCATTCTTTTAGCATCATCAATTGATTGCAGCTCAAAATCACGATTGTCATCATAATAGTACTGATTCTTTATCACACCCCATAAGTCATTTTTCTCTTCCTTATCATCATTATGCATCTCATCCTCCACACCACCATACTTTGCCTGCAAATATTTTTTCTGCCTTTTAATCTTTGCAGCCATTCCAGTATCTCGAGCATCCTCTTCCTTATCTTCATCATCTTCAGAATCCTCAAAATCAAACACTGGATGCTCATTATCTTCATCTGAGCCCCCAACATCACCATTTACATCCAAAGGAATGGCATCATTCTGTTTGATAAAAGCATCAATTTCATTATCCATATCTTCAGGAGCATCTTCGTCTCGCAATCTTCTCTTAAAGTTCTTGTTGCCTTGTTTTTGACTGTTTCCTCTCTTACCCATGACTTTGATGTTGTCGTCCGTTTGATTTACCAATTCACCCAACAACCCCACAATCGCCACATATGGCGATGACTCAATAACTTGAGAGCTTATATAACAAAAGATCCACAAAGAACCCAAATCTTGGATTTTGTTCTTCTCCGGCATTTCATCGAACAGCTTCTGCGCGTCTGCCATTTCTTATTTTCTGAGGAAATTCTCAAACTTCTTCCTTTGAATCTCACCTAGGACATGTAAACATTGAGCAATACATCTGTTGAAGAGAATTTATTTGTAGCCGAAGTGGACGAAGACAAAGATGAAGCACCGCTATGACAATCAAAGCCCAAGTTTTGATGAAGATTTGCTGCCTTGGTGAACCCAAATGAAACAGAACTGAATCTGGATCCTTCATTTTAACCTTCTTTCTATGTTCCTCTCATCCACAACCTTGTGTCTTGGTGTATCTTGAACATCATCTTGATTGCCAAAAGATCATCCTCGTCCATGGTTGCACCAACATCACCGTCAGCACCCTGGTACATCATCACAAATGATTGGTTTGCAGATGCCCTCCAGCTCTTCCATCTTGTCGTCAAATTCGTCTGCCTCAGCAACACAATTCAATTCGCCCCAGTCATTGAATTCTTGATCTTGGGTAGTGGCTTCTTGAAACATCTTCTGGATCCTTCTCTTGCCCCTATTATCTGTGATATTAATCTTGTTCTTGTCACCGACGATCTTGTCCTCTCCAAGGTTGTTCAAATCGCCAAGATCATGGATTTCTTGATCGTTGATAATGGTTGTGCTGTTTCTGATTTGGAGAGCTTCACCATAAGCAGACCCAAAAGAAGCTGGTTTAATGGCGCCCGACTCTAATTTTGTGATAAGATTTTGTAGCATTATTTTGATATTGCGTAGTGATTCGTTGATATATGCGTAGTGATTCGTTGATGTTATCAAATGATTTCTCCATTGATAACCTCTCAATGAAAGCACCAATTGATAGGTTTTAATTCGAATGAAACCTACAAAACTCTCCAAACTTTTATAAGTTACTTTGAGAATGATTGTAATTCTTTATTTATAGGGTGGGACAAAGAGGAGGGGAACTGCTCTAGCTTGCTTATTCGATTAGGCTTAGTTAGTTACAAAATTCTATTACAAGATAATTATCATTTGCTCACAGCTGAAGAGCTAATCATGAAATTTTTAACACATACATTCTCTATTCAGAACACAAATGCAAAATTAAGTAGAAGGAATCGAACATTCAGATGCCAGCAATAGCGACGGAAATTAAAACGTATATCAAACAAAGCACAGCACAAAGGCCACATAATTTACGGACAATGTCAACAACAAAAGACCGGGGGGATCTCCAACCACTAAAATTCCAAAAAAAAAAAAATAAAACAAAAATCAAATATAAAAATCAGCACGGAATAGACTATAGCTAAATAAAAAAAAATTTTAAAATGGCGGAAAAAAATTGGAAAAACATAGAGTTTTGCACTTTTCCTAAGCAATTCTGAAATAAAGTGGCCGTTTGTGGAATACCGGCTTTGAACCCATGCCTGTGTTTTCTTCTTCAGCATCAACGGTGATAGAGCTAAAATTCATCAATCAACGATGACAAACGGGACATGGGAACGTAAGATAGACCCTCAAGAGTCATGACCCCCACTTCGAACCCTAATTTGGAGACCATACTTTTGGGAACACTTAATGGCTGCTTGAACGTGGGATACCTGCAATGGTGTGATAATAACCAGAGGCTTTGGGGTGTTGGGTGTTGAGAATCTCTGGTTTTTTATTGAAGATTGCAAGATGGATGAATATGAAGAATTTTTTTGGTGAAAATCAGTTTTGAAATGGAGGTGGTGGTGTTCTCAGACTGAACTGAAAGGCATGGAGAAAATTTTCATGATCAACACTTTCTGAAGTTGCATTATATGATAATAATAGAAGAAAAATGAGAAATCGGATGATAGAAGAGCAATGACACTTCATTTTGGTCGATGTAATTGGTGCATGAGAGTGCATAAAAACTCCCTCATTTATAGTACTGCCTGTGATATCTCGTTCACCTTTGAGAAAATGCCAGGAAAACAATTTTTTATATTTTTTGAATATCACACACTACCTGAAGAAAAAGGAAACTCTCTAATATTCAAGGAAACAAAAATAAAAAATTTAAGAGCAAATCGTATTGAGATTCATTTTTGCATATTTTTTTTAAATTTGTTTTTTTTTGACTTTGATTATCCAGTTGACTACATTAAGTCTCCTCGAAGGTTCATAAATAATGTTGAATATATTATATGATGATTCACAGGAGTTGCCATGGGTAATATCCTGACGCGTATGATTTTAAAAACTATTGCTTCGTCAACTCATAATATCACCTTCGCTGAATATTTTACTTCGATCTTATATTCACTTCACTTCTTTCTTCATCTTTTTTTTTTATCCAAGAGAATTATAGTGGTTCTGCAATTTGTCTATGTCGATTTTATGGTTTGAGATTTTATTAATTGTTGTCAAATAGGGTTACAAAACATGCTTAAATACTAACTCAAATAAATGAGTGAAATCTCATGTTTGGTGAAATTAATTGATTATGATGATGCTTAAAAATCCAGAATTTAGGATAAGAAATTCAGAATTTCGATTTAGATTTAGGATCTCTAACTATTCCATTCAGAATTAGGGACGATTTTTTATTCCAATTTAAAAAATCGATCGGGATTAGAGATAATAAATTTATTGCATACATCAAACACTACTACACTTGCATATGGTACCTTTACCATTTTTGTAATTTTTTTCTTTGTTTTTGGACACTGATTGTAGACAATCCAAAGTGTTGTGCCAAAGGTGTACTCACAGATTTAGAATCCATCATGCTACATCTCTCCAAACCTTCTCCACATAGCCTCTCTGAGATAACCACAACCTCCCAGAATTTCACTCTCTGAATTTCCACTTTTGGCAGTACCCAAGCCTTTCGTACCAAATTTTTTGCTCAACAAAGTCTTCAAATTTTTTACTTCATCCCTACTCTTATATTATCTACATACAGTAAAAGAAAAACAAAAGAACCATAATTGATGTAACATCCCAAATTTTTGGAAATATTTTCAGAATGTATCTGGACTGCAGTTAAGATTTCAAAATGAGACGATATTGGAGAATAGGAGTTGAAGTGTTGAAATATAACTCAGAATAATTTAAAATGGAGACTCGTTGCATTGGAAACGATAAAATTTTGAAGAACCGTTTACGCCAATTGCGTATATTATTTTTATAGAGAAGGTTTGATGTTTTAGCTATAAAAATAGAAAACGAACTCCGATTGAAATGATTCTTGAACCATCGAACTCGTTTTTCCGAGAAGAATAACATTCGTGCTCAATTTTGCTGAAAACCAAGTTGTAATTTCGTGCAAAGACCTTTGTATAATTTTCATGAAGTTTGTTATTAAAGCCAAAAATTTTAGTTAATTACAGAATAGCCCAATAGTAACTCACACAATTTTCAGCGCCTCTCACATGCGTGGAAGAGAGAGGGAACTGCGCCAACTGGTGGGGGCTTCTCCGACGAGGCTCGACGATGGCACCAGGATTGTCTGGCCAAGAGGGAACTGCTGGTGGCCACCGATCGAGCTATGGCGACGTGTGGTGGTCGGAAATGAGTGTAGAAGCCGCTACTTATTTTTCTCCGATCTAGCTCATTCCTTCGACTTTACGGGCCATGGCAGTGATAGTTTCTCAATATGTGCTCAGTTGCACGCAAAACGAGGGGGAATATATGAGATGAATAATAAATTTTGAATGAACAGTAACTCTGATTGAAATTTCTTCGATTTCATCGCGTTTGTGGGATTGTTGGGAGTCTGTATATGCCCTTGAAATCTCGATTTGACTAGGATCATGAGTGTTCACGACATGAGGTAAGTATTTCATGCGATGAGTACTTCACATATCGGTTATTGTTTGTTTCGATAAAAGACGTGTGTGTGTGTATATATACACACACACATGGACTTAGTTTTGTTGTTTCATAATTTAGGAGTTATTTGTCATTGGATGAAGGATTCGACACATGTATGTGATGAGCCTAATATGTGCGTAGATAAGCTTGCGACATCGATGTTTTTCAAAGTATGAATTTAGGTATGTTTCCTTAAATGAATTTCAAGGTAAAACATTTAATGATTTTGTTGTTAGAAAGTTTATACTTGCTATAAAATAATGGATCGATTATTGATTATGTTGAGATCATGAGTTTGTAATGTATGAGAAAGTTTTCATGAGTTTTGATATACATGAGCATGTGCTTTAGAAATGTCTTTTATGCTAGTATGCACTTCGTGTACATATACGTGTCATATTATTTACCGTGAGACGATGTCTCATGTTGCTAGTTTTTCTCCAGATGCCAGTTATTGCTATCGGGATGTCCCATATTGTCAGTTTTACCGTATTGTCATGAGGGTTGTATGTTATGATACACTTGTGTACATATATATGCCAGATTATTTGTCATAAGATTAGGTCTCATGTTGCCAGTTTTGCTCCAGATACCAATTTTTGCCATTGGGATGCCCCATGTTGCCAACTTCACCGTATTATCACGAGAGTGTATACAGATGAATTAACAATTTTATTTTATATAGAAATACCAATATATGTAGGGCTACGAACCCCGTTTGTACGACGATGTTGGGAGAAGACGTCCCAATTTTGATAGTTGTATATATATTCTCGTAATGTATTAGCTTTTCATGATTTAAGAATTATATATCATGATTTACGGTTACATTTTATGATTTACGATTTATGTTTATAATGTGTGCGAAGGGTTTTGATTGATGAGTTGGTAATGTGTCATAGCAGTGTTGTTTAGAGAATCCATTCAGACGGTGTTCGTCTTATACTTATTCTAAAATAAATAATAAGTCACGTACGAGCATTACATATATAAGCCAGTGCATATTTATGTTTTCTAAATTAACTAGAAAATAAAAAAAGAAATTTGAAATTAGCGACGTAATAAAGATTCCATTGTTAATTAGCGATGGATTAGCGATAGAAAAAGTCAGTTTCTAAATTAAATTAGCGAAGGAAACATAAAGCTGTCGCTAATTAGAGACAGATTTATGTTTCCTTCGCTAATTTAGAAATGTAATTTTTTTTGTCGCTAAATTCCGTCCCTAATTTTATTATTCGTTTCAATTCCGTCTCTACTCTGTCATTAAATTTTGAAACGGAATCTTCTGTCGCTAAATTATGTCGCTAAAACTGTAATTTCTTGTAGTGTTCTTAGCTTGAAAATCCTATTACTAATCTTGAAAGATTACTCTTTGATTATCAATTAATATTTTAATCTTATTAAATAATTAAGAGATATAATCAAAGTAGTATTATGATTCTTTTGGTGATTTAATTTTAATCAAATTAAAATTCTATTTGGGTTTAACTTCCTAAGAATTTATTTAGTTCAAAACTAGCAACGACTCAAATTATATTAGAATTCTTTCCAAAAATAAATTTTATTGAAAATTGAAATTCTAATCTTACTCAAAATTGAAGTATGTAAATTTTTGTAAATTTTTGAACTTTTAGGTATTTATTTTAAAGCCCCAAAACTTTTGGAGTTTGTAAATTGGTCCCTACTTTAGCGTGTCGTGACTCTCTGGTACAAGCGTAGTGACTCAACATGTGCGTCGTGACACTAATACTAATGTGTCACGACACATAACCAGCTTCGTGATTTTCCAGGTTTTGTCCGCGAGATTGTTTCGTGCAGCAAATGACCTTTCCGAATTCCGAATTGAGTTCAAATTTTACATAATCTTTAGTCTATATGTCTAGTATCTCCACAAATAAATTCAGCATAAAATAACAATTTTATCCATATAAAATAATAGCATAATCGAACAGTTCTCAATAGGATCCCAATACATGCTTTAATTTATTTTCATCAAAACGACATAACTTCAAAGCTATTGATACCAATATAAGGTTTTAGGGTTAGCGCGAAAGCATCCATGTGACTGAAATTTCAAATTTTCTTCCAAAACCACTTTAAGGATCGTGGTTATACCGTTGTTAATATAAACAAATATACTATTTAATTAATCTATATTATTTTTAACATACATGCAATAAATTTTATTTATCAATATAAATAATATTTACTAATAATAAAACATACATTGATATTTCTTGAGCCTTTTTGAATATCCACATTAATTTTTCCCTTGTAGCATTGCGCCTCTAGTTGGCACACTAGCACTCATTTACGAACAAATTGCTCCCACTTTTGAGAACAAAGAAAATATTTTTTTCTTTCTTGGATGTTGAAGTCATAATTTAGGATTAAAGAAGTAACCTCTTTGAAACCATCTTCATAGAAACTTGGAATAAAACAAGAGAGAGAGATAATGTGTGTATGTGTCCAAATTCTCCCTTACTTAATTTTATAGTTAAGTATTTTCTTTTGTTGTATCCCAATACAACAAGGATACTCCAAGATATCTCCAAATTAAATTAAGTCTCTTAAAGACTCTTTCCCAAATAAATTAGGATACTTAATCAAATTAGGAATCATAAATAAATAAGGACTTCCCTATTTAATCTTAATTATGACTCTAATTAATTTGGATGCTAGCACACTAAATTAAAGCCCAATAGATTAAATATTATTTTATCCCAACTAACTATTAATTAATTAATTTTAATGAAAATTAATTAATTTTAATTTTAATTAAATTTAATTATTTAATATAAATATCAAATATTTATTTAAACAATTAAATTAAATTTTTATATTTTGAATTTATTAATCAAATTAATATTTACGAAATATCCCGATTATCATAATCCAATTAGGAAACGATGCCAAAATATTTATTTATTAACTTTTAATAAACATCCTCGAATTTGTTACAAATATGAGAACTATATTATGCGACCATCCTAAGTTCATCATCGAGTAGCAGTGAAATAATATTAACTCTTTAATATTTCATCTCTATGAAATTCCACAAACCATGTGTAATCGCCTAACAGCAAGCCATGGACCCTAGTCGATGAATGACGTGGGAAAACATATGAACCTGTTAGAATACACTTTGAGCATGTCATCTCATTTCTTCCAATATTTATG
Source organism: Zanthoxylum bungeanum (assembly GCA_019454045.1). Taxonomy (NCBI): domain Eukaryota; kingdom Viridiplantae; phylum Streptophyta; class Magnoliopsida; order Sapindales; family Rutaceae; genus Zanthoxylum; species Zanthoxylum bungeanum. The sequence continues at coordinate 45,860 of SKCR01042474.1, forward strand.
TTTCTTATCGAGTCCGAGATCATGGTTGGGTTAAATCTTTTCTCCTCAACATATCTTTAAACCATATCTTGTGGATTTGATACCTTTAAGATATTGATTGCTTTGGCCAAAGACTTATATCACAACTTTGAGTTTCCTGGAAACATCTCCAACTTTTATTATCAAAGCTATCAGATCCCATCTTGAAGTACACATGACTTCGTACATTAATAGTTCAATGTCATCTAACATTTATTCAAAGGACGTGGATAGTCGAATGATGATATACTAATGAACCAAGATTACTATCGCACAAGTCATCATATGATCTCAGTTCAGAGGATATGATGACACTAATGTATTATTACGAAGATCAATCATCTTAGATAATATTACCATGTGATCTTACGAATTTGTGGTCGTGTTCGATATTTCATTCTACTTAATGAAGTATTTATTGTCTGGCTCCTTATGATATGAGACTCATCATCCATTCTATTAACATCAAATGTCAATCTAGGTGACACACAACAATATTGGTCGAGTGATATATTATTGTCCTGTATAATAATCACATTTTACTAAAAACTTACTTTGAGACTTATTCGTATAAATATCGTTGATTTTTATAATCACAAACTCTTTTGCATTAACGATATTTATTTGACATAACGTATCGGGACATACACATGAAATATGGATGTAATAATATTTCCTAATATATGGTACATCAACGTCAATAGGAATCTTCTCGAGTCGAGTAGCATAGTGGTCCTTAGACTTGAGATACAACTATAGATATATGAGACATCCTCCACACTTTGATGGCAGTCACGTCATCGATCTATTTAGATCAGACCTCTGCCGACTCATTAGGTGTGGACCAATGCTTATGATATCATGTGAGTATCATATAGAATCTGTCAGTCCTGTGTACATGGCATAAGTATCATATATGTATTTGCGATCTAGTAAATTCATGGCCGTGGTATACATCGGAAGCGAGTTTCTAATGTTATTTGGAGATCGTAAATTTCAAAGTCGACTATATTATACCTTAGGACTTTGATGTTCCTTTCTATATCCACGATATAATATTGATAGCCTGTGACGGAGGGATTAGACGTATACAATGACATCGACTAGCATAGTTTAGCGAGATTATCTGTGGTCATCATAATTTACGAGTGGGTAAATTATGGACACGAAATTTGATTCCATGACGGATGAACCTAAACTTAGAAAGTCCTATAATATGAAGTGTACTCGTTGAGTACTTGGACAACACGTTATGAATAATTCAGATTATTCATAATATTTTATCAGATTAAATGAGTTAATTCGAATAGTTTAACGGTTAAACGAAAAGATACATGTATAGGGACATTCTGATCATTTCCTAATTAATGTGTATTTGTATTTAATATATGATTTTATTAAATACACATTAATTAATTATCAAATAAGAAATTTGACATATATCATAAATATATGTATTTTGATTATTTAAATAAATATGATACATATATTTAGATATTTATATTTAAGTAATTATTTAATTATTTAATTATTAAATAACTAAAGTAATTAAAATACAAATATCTAAGGTGATATTTATTTTAGGAAATGATTAAAATGTAAAAGTTTGACTTTTTACATTTAGAAAAAAGGTGTAAAAAGGAATTTTACTTTTTTAATTTGATTTTAAAATGCAAAAATCTTTTTTCCTTTTTCTTGATATTTTCGGCCACAAGAGTGAAGTATAAAAGGGTTTTATTTTTCTTTTTCAAAATTAGATTAAGCATTTTCAAGAATACAAAGTTAGAGAGTCGAGAGAAAAAGTAAAAGGCTAAAGGATTTTTTCAAAGAAAACTTGAAATCTAAGGTAGTTACTTCTTTTCTTTAAATTGGAAATTGTTCCTATGATTCCTTAGCTCAACATGTGATGTAAGTTTTCTTTTTCACTCTCTTGATTTTATGTTGAGATTCTTGAAAGCTTGATAAAAGCAAATGTGCATGTATGATAATTAAAGTAAGCTTGTTAATTGTTAACAAGCACACTTTTGATCATTTGATGACTTGGTTATCATTCTATAGTGTTATGACCACTCTTATAATACCTAGAATTTTTCTTGAGTTCTTCATTGGTGGAGACTTTGATTGGTGTTAATATTAATATGATTAATATTGAGAAAATTTGATTTAAAGCATGAAAATGAATATTTTTACATCCATATCAGATTTGGAAATTCTGAAATTTGGTGATGAAAAATATATTATTTAAATATATTGGACGTGTATTGGGCATAAGAATAATTTCCGTAAATTATTTCGGATTGAAAATATACGAAAAAGGTGAAAAACAGTAAAAAAAAAAAAAACGACGTTATCGGGTGAGTTTCGGGCTTACCGGGTGATAGGTATTGAAACAGTGAATTGATCACTGTTCAGGCAACCCATGAACTGCTCAAGTACTATTGGGGTTGACCTGGGCAGCCCCCATGTGTATTGGTTGGTCGGTTCGGCCAAAAACGTGTTTTATGCTATTTTACAGTAAAACGTTTTTCTTAAAAGTTTCGCGATATTTTTTAAATTATTTATTTCATTATATGTTATTGGATATAATATATTTAGGTGAAATATGAATGAATTATTCATATAGGATATTGAATAATTTATTTGATAAGTTTAAAATTTTTAAAGTTACAATTTCGCCCGAACCGCGCCTTCCGCTGCACCTGACCCCAACATATGGCAGGTCTGTAAAACTCAGCATAGATCAGAAAATATCCAATCATGTTTGATTTCTCCTTTCAGTACTTCTTTTTGATATGGAGTACCCAGGGGAGTATATTGAACAAGAATCACATTCTCTTTTAAATAATCAGTGAACTCGCCACTCATATATTCACTGTCTCAATCTGATCGAAGATATTTAATATATTTTCTAATTTATTTTTCTACTTCATTTCTGAATTTTTTGAACTTTTCAAAGGTTTTCAATTTATGTTTCATCAAATAAACATAATCGTACCGTGGCATATCATCGGTAAAAGTTACAAAGTATGAAAAATCACTATGAGCAGACTGACTCATGGGACCACATACATCAGAATGTATGAGTTCCAATAAGTCAGTGACACGATGTCCCACACCCAAAAATTTGGCTTTGGTCATTTTACCCCGAATGCAAGATTCACAAGTCGGATAAGGTTCAATGGTAAGATTATCAATCAAACCATTCCTTACCAATTGAGTTAGGCTTCTCACACCTATATGACCTAACCTCATATGCCAAAGTTTAGTATTATTTATTTCAGACCATTTACGTTTATTAATCCTAGTATTCAAGATATCACGAGAAGTATGCAAAATATATTGACCATACTCATTTAGACATATAAGGATCTGGATATTATTTTTATCATATAAATACAAGGATTAGTTCTTAATATTTACATGATATCTTTCTTATCTAATATAAAAAGTGATATAATATTAGCTATAAATCTAGGAACAACATAGCAGACATATAATAAAAGTCTCACACTAGGCAAGAGAATCTCACATAATCCCACTACAACCGCATCCAGAGAGTCACCATTCCTGAAATACAACTGCTTCTCTCCAGGTTTTAGTCGTCTACTTTCCTTCAACACCTGCAATTAATTGTATATGTGAATAGGACAAGCAGAATCTAAAATCCAACTAGAAGTCACAGCTTCACAAGCTAAGGAGATATCAATAATAGGAAAAATAAAAATAACTGATGTAAATGCTCTTTCCTTCCTGATCTGGACTACGTAGTCTGGATAATTCCTCTTCCAGTGCCTGATCTTACTGTAGTGGTGACACTTATCTTATGCGGCTCTTTTGGACTTCGCTATCTTTCCCTATAGAGGAACGTTTAAACCTTTTTTTCTACTTCCCTTATTCTTCTTCCCTTTCGGCTTGGACTGTGAAGAAGCGGAAAGTGAAGTGGGTTTTAGAGTGCGAGTCGGCACTCCCTTCTTTAAATCATCCTCCGCTATGAGAAGCATCATATGCAACTCATGTTAAGAATAATGAATCTCATTCATGTTGAAATACATCACAAACTGGCGATACGACCCGGGGAGCGAGCCTAAAATGACACTCCATCCTAGACAATCATTAAGACGGGAATCACTTCGCCTCAATTATTCGATCAAATGAAGCACATACGAACTCACTGACTGTCCCTCATCTAGTCTTGAATGGAAAAATTCCATCACAACTCTTTGAACCAAGACTTGTTCTTGATTCATGAACAGTTCCAGGAATCGAGTCATCATGTTGTACGCGTCAGACATATCATAATACTACATTTTATGTTATGGAAATAGTGAACTGAGAATGTATGATTTAACTTTTAAATCATCATCTATCCACTTTTGGAGAGTCCCAACTTCCTCAAGTGTCTTATCATCTGGTACAGTAAGGGGCAAAAGACCCTCTAACATATATCCCAACCTTTCATATCCGAGGACAGTCCTCAAATCCAAATCCCAGTCTGCAAAATTTTCAGCGCCTCTGAGCTTGTTCGTATCCAGGATACGAGCAAAGAGGTTGGTTGTGGAAGATGCCACCATCGCAAATCTATCACATAGATAGCGAACATGGTTAGCAAATAAAACAGTTTCATATAATATCAAAAAATAATTAAATAGATCATGGATTTTTAATCTAAAAAATCCCTCCTATTATTTAATGTAAAACTGTAATCCCCAAATATAATATAAAGAATTCAATAATCAAATTAAAATTCCTAGTGAAAAGTGGACCCAATGAATATATTTCAGTTCAAAACTTTGACACGTTCTTGCCTACGTATATTCATTAGGTAGACAACTCATTGTCAATCACTCACTGGTAATTCCTATATCACGGTCCTTATCGTTTCTCGTCGTGACAGCTTTGGCACGTTCACAAGAAGGCGTATCAAAGTTAAACTTGTCAATGATAAATTCAAGATACTTGCGTAGTCTTGATAATTTTGGCCGTTCGGGATTTCCGCCTTCGCTTGGGTTTATTTAATATCGTATATTTATCCAGTATAATTAAATTCTCATCGGCTATACCCTCACAGCTTTGGCACGTTCTCGGATATAGCCACAAAACTTTATTTATTAACTGTATTGACAAGATGGACCAACAAACATGCATCAAATACATATTATATTAAACCTTATTAATTAGGGATTTTCGGCAAAATTGTCATACAACTTTATTTTAATCAAATTAAATGATACATGCATGCATAGATAAAAATTCAGATTAAATATCAAATATAAATAATAAATCAAATCATTATTAAATATAAATACACATTAATTAGAAAATGATCAAAATATCAATTTACATGTAAATATTCATTTAACCGTTAAACGGTTTATGGATAATCAATATTATTCATAATTATTGCCCTAGTACTCTACGAGTTTATTTCGTTATGTGAGACTTTCTAAGTTTAGGTATATGTGTCATGAAATCCAATTTCGTGTACATAATCTACACACCCATAAATTATGACGACCTGAGATAAACTCATTGAAATATACAAGTCGAGGTCATTGCATATGTATAATCCTTCTGTCATATGTATCCGAATTATACTAGAGATACATATATAAATGTCAAATCTCTTTAGGTATACTCTCATCGATGTATTAATTAGCGATCTCTAAATAACACTTAGAACTCACTTCTACAGTGTACCACTGGCCCATAGATTTAACAAATCGCTAATCCTATATTGAGTACCTATGCTCTGTACATAAAATTGATAGATTATTTCTTGATACATACATGATATCCTGAAAATCAGTCTACACCCAACGAATATACGGAGGTCTGATCTTAATAGGTCAGTGACATGACTACCATCAAAATATAGAGGATCTTGATATGTCAAGTCAAAGAATCACTATGTTATCAATCCGAAAAGATTCTTATTGACGTTGGAGTACCATCTATTAAGAATCTTCAGTGAGTCATTCAGTGTTTATCAGATATAAACACCTACATCTCTATACGAGTCTCCAAAACTCATGGTTCATTGAGTAATAACCATTGAAATCTTAGATTTCAATATACGACACATATCGGTCTCTATAGGTTTACTTATTGACCAAATAATGTAAACATTGACTAGAAATAGTTTAAAAATGATACTGTTATGATACAACTCAATGAAAATTGCGACGCTTTTGCAACCGTATCATAACTAATCATTTTAAGGTTAGTTACATCTTTACCATATAATAAAGGATGTTATATTAATGAAACTGTTTATTTTATTCAAAATAAAATATTTACATAAGTATTTACAGGGAAATTCAAAATAAAATTGGCACGTCTGTGATAAAGTACAACGGAATTAGATTCTCGATGTTTGGGACAACTCTCAACTCTGTGATAAAGTTCATAACCCAAAAGCTTCTTTTGCAGCTTCAGAAGTTGCAATATATTCCGCCTCTATGATGGAATCAGTTGTGGACCCCTGTTTCAAATTTTTCCAACTAACTAAATCTCCTTTAAGGGTAAACACGAATCCTAATGTAGATTTTCTTTCATCAGGATCCGATTAGAAATCCGAATCCGTATACTCATTAACCTTTAGTTCATCTCCTCCATAAATCAAAAACTTATCATTAGCACCATTAAGACACTTTAGGATATGTTTAATGGACATCCAATGGTTATTTTCTGGATTGGACTGATATCTACTGGTTACACTAATCGCGAAATTGCTATCAGGTCTTGTGCATAACATGACATACATGATACTGCCTGAACACGAAGTATAAGATTGATTAGACATTCTAATCTTCTCATTGTAGACACTGCATTTTTGCATAAGCCCGATGACGAGCCTCGTATGGAGGCACTACCTGAAAAGTTACGGAAGTTGCGGGAAACGAATACCGGAAGGAAAGAAAACCTCCAAAATTAGCACCTTATCGGATTCAAACTCACTAGCCAGCCTCGGATTCGCTCAGTCAGTTTATGTTTCAAACCTTAGCCTCGACCTAAAAACCTTTGCAACCCATGAAAGCCCATACAATCCATGCACATGCCCAAGGCCCATACAATCCACCATCCACACGCCCATGACCTTCCCAAATAAAAAATTCCATGCAAAACACATGTTAAAATCCCCTCAAAATCACCTTCCAAATTAATGAGATTGTGAATATCCTCCTCACCAAATTTACGAAAATTCTTTCCCAAAATATATCCCCCAAATTTATTTGATTTGTTTCCTTGATTGAAGATCCATTGAAAACAGTATAAAAAAGGAGGCTCCTTCAGGCTACACACACGGCAAATACACAAAGAAACACCAAACAAAACCAAACACAACCAAACAAAAAGAACCACCCAACCGACCAAGCCACCAAACCCAAATCAACGTGAGTCACCTAGACGTGAAGCCAAACAACTAAAAACCACCAAACCCAAAACCAACGCAAAAACAACCCCAAAACAGCAGCCTCATACCACCGATAATAACCCCAAAATAGCAGCCCCATATCACCAAAAATAATCCCAAAACAGCATCTTCGTATCACGGAAAACAACCCCAAAATAGAAGCCTCATACCACTGAAAATAACCCCAAAATAGTAGCCTCATTTCACAGAAAACAACCCCAAAAGAGTAGCCCCATACCACCGAAAATAACCCCAAAACAGCAGCCCTTAAACCAGCAAAAATAATGACCAAAATCGTAAAAACAACCAGCTAAAACAGCCACAAAAAAACCCCAAAAATAGCAGCCAAAAAATAGGAAACAACAGCCAAAAAATAGTGAGCAAAAAATAGCAAACAGCAAGCCAAAAGCAGCAACTAGAAATAGTAAAACAGCGAGCAGAAACAGTGAAACAGTGAGTAGAAACAGCGAAACAGTAAACTAGCATTCCTTCCAGCGACGGCCTAACGTACTTTCAAGAAAGCAATTTAAAAGGTAAGTCATGAGGGCACCCTATTTGTTTTTATAGTTTCGGACACGGCAAGCCTGGCTGGACATGAAATACGTCCAGCCGGGTATGCGAAGTCTTACATCAAAGACGGCCAAATTTATGGTCACATTATTTTTCTCTTTCGGCATTTCGTTATTTATTTATTTTATCTATTTAGTGTTATTTATCTTTTTATTTATTTATTCGCTTTCATCGTTATTTTATTATTCCGTATTTATTTTTTCTATTTAGCTTTTTTTTCTATTTACTTTTATCGTTATTTTATTATTTCGCTTTTTTATGACCGTTTACATTGCATTGATGGTTATGTGTGTTATTATCCCTTGTGGTATTTCAGATCGAACCCAGAAGTAAATTCCGTAGCCGAATCCGAATGGACGGTAGTGCGGTATGTACTTGGGATACAACTCCACGTACCGCTTGGGAAACACTCATATATGCATGATTAACCCCCTTTTGTTTACTATTTATTTATTGACGCTTTACTTGCTTTTGATTATTATGATTCTTGTTATCGTACATTGTATTTCTTAATTTAATTTGCTTTTATTTATATTAATGTTTATAGGTGTGCAAATTTGTGTGTTTTTTTGAATTATCTTGCATGAAATGCATAAAACTTGGCTATACCATTGTGTGAACCCCTCCATTATACTGGCATAAGTAAGGGACCATTCTGAACCCAACAGTTTGAGGTCTTCCCTTGCGAGGGGTGAGTGCGGCCTTAAATTTTTTCCTAGTTCACACTGGGTGGTGACTCTTTTATTCTCTGGTTTAGTCCCATGCGGGCTACTTTGTACTCTCTACAGGCTGCGAGCCCAACATTGTCGTGGTCGCCAAACATCATAGGCATAACGGTAAACCCCGCTTCCCTTCTGCACTCTTCTTCTGTTTGTGGACACATCTTCTTCGAAAGATGAATGTCATGTCTGAACGGTATATTTGTTGTCTTACAGTTACCAAAGTTATATCGTTCCAAGTTCTTTTCTATGTAAGTTAATTGAGATAGCTCAATGAACTTCATTTCTCTATCTCTATAGAGTTTTATGCCTAAAACATAGGAAGCTTCTTATAAGTCTTTCATAGAAAATTTTTTACAGAGGTAAGCTTTGACGCCCTACATCATCACGATTTCATTCTCAATGATTAGGATGTCATCAACATAGAGTACTAAAAACAACATCATACTCCCACTGGCCTTTCATACACACATAATTCTTCCGAGTTCTTGAGAAAATCTGACAATTTGATTATCTCGTCGAATCGAAGATTCCAACTTCTTGAATCAACTATGATACTGTGTGATAGGCTGATAGCGCCTTCGAAGGATTCAGATACAGTACTGAATGATGATATCTTCTAATAACTCTAAAGTCTGAAGTCTAAACTTTCTTTGAACTACTTCATACAGATACAGAGACAGTTAACAGATAAACTCCAAAAATATCTTTTGCCATAACAAGTGGCCTGAAACTTTCCACGATGCAAATGAGACCATCTCAGTTCGTCTTGAAAACACTTGAAAGAAACATAAATAGCACATTATCGTATTGTTTCTCTTAAATATATAAAGACAACAATGTCATTAAAGATAAATCAAAACTTGACAACCGAATTATTGAATCGCTATTAATTCAAATTTATTAAACCATATGACCGGCATAATCACACACGTATAACTCAAGCGCACGTATCGTTCAAGTAGTATAAATGTATCGATCCCACGAGGACTTAATACCTAAGCTATTAAATTATGAAGTCAAATTTTTACAAGTATCTAATGGATTGGTTGTTTGATTGGATGGTGATTTTAAACTAAAGACGAATAAATAAAGCAGTGCGAAAGTAAATTAAGGAAAATTCAATATTAAGAAACTATCTCGGGTTATGAATCATTCCAATATCTTTTTAAAGATGAAGTGGTTATTTTATGTTTGTGCAATATATTGGTTTATTAGCCTGGAACACGAATTTATGCAAAAGCCTCTTCCGATGGTCAGATACAAATACCCAGAATAACCCAATTAATCATATTCCTAAGTCAACCAAGTTACCTGAATTCATTAAGATTAAGTTCCAATTATGGCTACCCCCGCCCGACAGGTATATTCATATCCTGTAAGGAAATCTATTAAAGGGTTATCTATCATTAAGGAAGATCGTGGGCTATTGAGTCGAAGGCTTAAACCTAAAATCTCTTTTCCAAGTTCATTTTAAGTTTACCAGATCAATCTTATTAATGGCCAGTTAACAAGAAGCATTAAGACTAAGGCTCAATAAATAAACTTTTATATTACCCAAACTATAAAATAACCCCTTATAAACCAGTGATATTGGAATTCATCACAACCCCAGATAATGGGTTTAGTTACAACACATATCTAAGGCTAGTAAAAACTTAAATAAAGTAAATGACATAAAGTAAATGCTGGAAAGTAAATGCTGGAAATTAAAAAGGGAAAAGTACAATAAAAGAAAATGTTGGGGTTAAAGGATCCACTTTTATTAGTTTTATTTTAGATATCTCCCTTATTATAATATATAAACTTTGCGTGATAATTACCAACCGACCATATAGGCAGTATCCTGATTAAGTCAAATTTATAATTAATTCCAACCGACCATACAGGCGGTATCCATGTTTAGTCAGGTTAAAACCAATTTTATTAAGTCCAACCGACCATAAAGGCGGTATCCTCATTAAGTCAGGTTTTAAATAGTTTATATATTATAATTAAGGGAGATTATCTAAATATTAGTAATAAAAGCTTACCTTTCACCCCAGCAGAAGAGAGAGTTACCTACTCATGCTGAATAGTAAAAGACTGAATAGTAAAGAAAATAAAGTGCTATTATGAAAAGTAAATAAAATTAATTACATAAAGCTGTAAATAAACAAGCAAGATACAATCTTCTTAGTATTCTTAAGGAATTCCTCACAAAGAAAGTATGAAATGAATTCTGAAATTCGGCCTCAATTTATAGGAAAAAATTTACCTCACGCGTCACGACCCGTGGAACATTATACGTCGCGACGCGCCGTTGATGATAGACGCGTGGCACGGTGATGAGTGGTAAATGTATCACTATTTCCCACTCATTTGACCTAATATTTTGTATAGTTTCTTAATTTTTATGAATATTTTGATGTGTTTTGTGTTATTTTGTAGATAAATAAAGTTTCAGGACATTCTGGAGGTGATTTGGAGCCAAAACAGTGAAAAGCATGACAAATGGAAAAATGTCATTTGGCGCGTCGGAACGCACTCAACGCGTCGCGATGCCTAATATGCGCCGGCTTGGGCTAACTTGCGCCGCTTCAAGCTAAAATGTGTTGTGACACGTGTCAAAATCTGATAAGTCTGCTAACATGCGCCGGATGGTAACGTGCGCCTGCCACATGTCAACATCATATGAGATCTACTAACGTGCATCGTGCCATGTGTCATCATCATATAGTGCTGACAATCGCCATCACCATGTGTGTCCATGTGTCATCCACGTGTCAACCATGTAGGCGTCCACATCAGCAACATGCCAAGTCAATGTGCCACGTGTCAGCCACGTCATCATCATCCAATCATCGTGTGACACGTGTCACAATCCTATGGTGCCGATAATCCACATCGCCATGTGTTGCCACGTCATTTCCATGTCATCACCACGTCAGCACAAGCATTCGGGTCCCAGCCGCTTTGCCACGTGTCAGCCACGCCGGAAAACATGCCGTATTTGGCGCTGGAAAATGCGGCGCGTCACGACGCGCAAGGAGCTTGCGTCGCGACGCGCAGGGCCTATCAATGCCTATAAATTCAGCTCGAAATTTTAGTTTCAGATGTACCTTCCTCTCTGTAATTCTCTGAGTAAATAAGGAGTTTGTATCTAATTTAATTTCAGTTTTGTAATTAATTTTAGTTACTTTCTGTAATAGTAATTTACTTTCTTTACTTTTTCAGTTTTTACTATTCAGCAATGAAGGTAACTTCCCCTTGCTAGGGTGAAATGTAAAACTT